>JAQFVV010012444.1:4684941-4949080 GCA_028023455.1 Epiperipatus broadwayi | reverse complement strand
CTCAATTAAAAAACATTGAATGTGCTATATTGGAATCATATTGTTATTTGTTTTCCTTCAGGAATGTGTTGTCTTTGTCAATATTTATACTTGTGTGCTTATCATTATTATTCATTTTGGAGACCTGACCAAGGGATGTCATGTATAAACTATAATAAATTTTCATTTCTCAACCCAGAAGAAGAACAAAAGAACTTTATTTATTTATTTAATCGTATTTAATAGATAGATAGTATAAAGGTTGTTTTATGATTTTATTATTTTTATTATTATATTTATTATGTCTCCAAGATCGTCTAATAAATGTACAATATTAAGGAAATATTGTGCAAGGTATCTATTATTATTATTATTTTCTATAAGCTTTATCATGTGCCATATAAGGGGTGAACAATTATTTTAAAAGAGTTTCATTACATAAAATCTATAATATATCTTTGCGTTTTTTTAATAGATTAGAAAATCATTATTTTCAATTATTATTTAACCTGGAACATAAAGTTTCATTATTTATCTAAGTTAAATTTTTCCTTTAGATTTGTGCTAATATAAATGCACTATAAAAAGATTATTTTGTCTTATATTGCCAACAGAAATTATTGCCTTGTTTCTCAACCATAGTTAATATATTTTAAGTTATGAATATTATATCAGATATGAAATGTTTCCCCATTGTTGTGTTTACAGTTAGTAATTAATATTTTTAAAGTAGTTCTTTACCTACTGGGATTTGAATTGTCTGTATTATTATTATGCTCATATATGTGTGTATGTTATAAAAACTCAACCAGAATAACGTGTAATTTGCAAGTAAAAATGATATATAATCAATCGGTTTCGGAGGATGGGGATGGACTGTTCAAATTTGAAAGATTAGAATTTGTTTAAACATGAATTTATTGTTCTTTATTATGTTTGATAAGAAAAGTGTTTAATGGCTATTTGTAGTAAAAGTAAGATGTTTTATTGTGTCTTGTGGGATTGAACAATCTCTTGTTATTTGAATATTTGATATGGTAGATTGCCTAATATATTTTATGGGATAGAGTAAATCCCTTTGTTATAGAAGTATTTGATAGGAATGGATTGAATCCTCCATTTGATATTTTATATTATGAATTAGGGTATGTGAAGCCCAGTATTTTATCTCCCTGATGTTTTGATGTTGAGATTTAGTCCCACCAGTTTATGTAGTCTCAGAAGTAGACTTGGGAGTTATTGTCATGTTAGTTATGAAATTAGAATTGTGAAAATCTTTTATCCCATGTGCTTATAGAACGCCTTCATCTTACTCATAGCCATGTGCCAGCTAATTTAGTGATAAGAATAATAATAAAAGTAGAGTTGATTTCCTCATAAAAACAGCTGTGTTAGAATTTGTGCTGAAGCTTGTTTGGTCCATTGCTATTGTCCATATTATGATTTATTGACACATTCATAAATAAACTGATTGAGTTGAGTATTATTAATTATTTATTGTATGACACACAGCAAAATGCAGACACAGATATAAAGTACTAATTTAATAGTTATAAAAAAAATTCATCATTAATGTATAACTTTAATCATTTTGCATTTATCATTTTAAATTTCATATCATCAGCTTCCATCATGTTTAATCATGACTGGTATAAGCAATAAAAGAAGACAAATCATAATTAATTAATAGCATTATTCATTTCTGTTTTGCAAAGATAAACATAGTTAATTGATAGAATTATTTCCATTTTGCAAAGTATAATTTAATCTTATTTTGTGTTGATTCTTAGGTTCAAACCCCCTTATTTTAGTTATTGTGCATTTTAAAGTAAAAATGCCAAGATTTAGATTTATTTTATAATGTAATTGAAATATTTAACCGATATGTTTGTTATAGACTTATTAGATTGATTAATAATTTAAGAGTGATATAAAAGACAAGATGTCAAATATAAAATAAATTCTGTAGTTTGTTGCCAGAAATGTAAGGATATATTATTTTGGTTCCATATGTGTATCAGAAGGGACTGATAAATGAAAACCAATTTTGCAATAAAATATAAAGATTGTATTTTAGTGTATTTTTTAATGTTAAAGATATAATGTGTGCCATAAGTCAATCAAAGTGACTTAATAGACTAAATGTATTAGATAAGAAGTTAGAAATTTATCTTGTAATTTCTGCTATTATGTAGGTTTTCAACCACTAATGTTAATACATCCAAAATTCATATCTGTACAAATTGTAAAAGAAATTAAATGTTTATTTAATTATATTTTCTTATTTTGTTAATAAATATTTTATTATTCAAAATTGTATTCAAGATTCTTCTTTAACATGCATTCGTGTTTCATATTTCCATACATGCTCACACATTTATTTAATGTGATATAATTGTATTTTCATTTAATTATAATAAACCTCCAAATATGATGATATTGATTTTTTTGATTCAAACACTGTATGAGATGCCAATTATCTACTGATTGTCTTAAAAGGTTTTATTATTTAGTAATTGTTTGGATGATGAATTGAAATCAAAATATGCCCGATTTCTTTCATTATCTAACTGTCATTATTTAGTTAGGATATTGCTTAGTTTATATTATTATTTTCATAGTATTAAATAATAGTTATTGAGAGATAGAGATTTTATATTAAGCCATACCATCAGTTAATTCCCTGAGATCTTTAATATTTAATTCAGATCAAATAATAATTTCAGTTAATTAGATTAGATTAGTGTGTAATTAAAAATTTAGTAATGATAGGTTTAGTTTAAGTTCAGATCCAACTTGTTATACATTATAGTTTCTAAATATTATATTTTAATTATTAGTTTAAATTTTTTAATATGGTAGAGGTTGTTCAATGAATGTGGATGATGGGAGGAGGTGAAGTATAGATTATAATTAGTTAATTTAGATGGGTAGAATTTTACCAATATAAAACTTATTTATTTAGAACTTGATAGATGTTTTATTCCTATTAATTATAATATTTTCTCCCACATCTAATGTACATTGTACACCTCATACACCTCTGTATCCATCAACTGAGCTAGGCTAAGGTGAAACTTTAATTAAGAGCCTCATAAGTAATTTTAAAATAAAGTTAGTTCAATAATTTATTCTATGATCCATAGAATTGGTGCCCCCAGGTATTTGTTAGTGATGGTGATCAGTGTGAGGGGTTACAATATATTATAATGTTTTCTGGTTTGCTAGGCCTCTACACGCTAATATAAACTGCACGCGAATTGATCAAGTTATGTCGAAAAGAAGAAAGTTGTATTTTTATTCCCAAAAACATAACTATGTTTCCTGATCAATTCGGCCTAGTACTTGTTACGAATTGTGCTATTGACGAAATCAGCTTTTAATTTATTTAATCTGGGTGCCAGAATTCCTAAGAATTCACTGAAATCATCATATAATGTCTCGCAAATAAAAAAAAACAACTTTTAAACTAATCAGTATTGCATCATACCGTAACAAGAATTATTTTTTTAAAATTATTATTCCTGGGCTTATTCAAACATATTGGCAAAGGTAAATTACATTTTTAAATCTTATTAAACTAATAATAAATTTAATAATAAAAAATAATAACTATTATTAATAACGTACAAATGAAAATTGATATTAGAAATATTTTTATTCTAATAGATAAAAAAAAAATGTTTGAAGTAAATTATTTATCAAATAAATTGGAGAGAACACACTTAATTCAGACATGAATCAATTAATAAAAAACAATTTTACAATTACTGTTCATTTCCAAATTTCTTCTAGAAAGTTCCTTAAAAATGAATGTCTCTTGTACAAGAAAATTAATGTCTCTATCGGGATTGTTTAAACATACTTTTAGAAATTGTTTGAAAACGTTTAATTTGGTCACAATCAGGAGTAATGAAGCATAACTTACTGGTAAGTTTAGTGAATTCATGATGGTTGTAGATAACTATGCATAGTTTTTTTGGGTTAAAATGAGCTCACGGCCTTTGATTATTAGTTGATCTTGCGGTCCATTCTCCTAGTCGGTCACGAAGGCTTTTCTGGTGTACATCTTCAGGCACGATGTCCGCAGAAGCTCCGGTTCACTCCGACATGCCAAATTATTTCAGCGTAGAGCGATCTTGGATATATTATTGTTATTCAAGACCAACTAGAGAAACAAACGAACAAGATGTTCTTCAAACTGACCTCTGCCTTTTATACTAGAGGCCCAGTTTTCTGACTTCTGTGCATGCTATTATCATGGCGTTTTATGTTTATAATCTTATACAGTCTTTATCATTTTTCAATTACTAAGTTCTCATTTTTCATCAAGTTTTTCGGCCATCTTTAATTAGCTATACTTTTTCTTTTAGCTTATCTTTTTTTTTACTTTTGGAATTCTTTTGTTCTCTCCAATTCTACTTTTATTTCTAATTACATTAAAAAAATACGAAAGAATAATTTAACTTTCATTGTACATTTTTTTTTAAAAAAAAAAAATTAGTCAAAAAAAAAAATCTAAATTTACTTTTATTTTTTAGCTTTTACCAAATGCCAATATATTTGCAACATATATAAATAAACATTACAATATATATATATATTATGTGCTTCTAATCTGAGGGTTGTGACAAGATCGAACCTGTAGATTTCTCATTATTTCCTGTCTCATGAATGGTTGACCTTCCCAGAACTTATTTTGTATAAAAGCGCCTCTTGCAGTGATTCCAGTATGCCTGCACATGCTATGCCTATCCACTTTTCTCTAAGCACTGCTGAAGAAGGAGGTCTTAGATTTCATTTTTGTCCAGAACTACAACCATTTCCTCTGATTTCTCTGCCATTATGTCAGTATCACCATTTTTCATATTATTATTTCTTTTGCTTATAACCTAATTTTAGTGCTGTAATAATACTAAAATTGTGCTCTGCTAAAAATATATATATGTGCCAAATATTACTAGTTTTGTTAATTAAAATGTTATTTCAGTCATATTATGCAATCTCACCATTGTAATTTGTTATTTCTTTATTTAAGAGTATGTGCCTTGGGGAAAACAAAGCATTTTCCCTTCCAAATGTTAAGTAAAAGAGTTGTTAATGAATCTTTTGTCTCATAATAAAATATAATTGTAAATGCATTTTCATTTTCACGACTGTAATGGTGTGAAAATAGTTTTATAAATATAATGAATCTCAGAATGCTCCCTGAAATAATGTTAATCACCACATTTCAGAACTGTAAATCAAAGCCTTAATAGCAATTTTATGTAATCTTTTTAATAATTGATTGACATCTTAATACCATACCCCCCAAAGATGTGTGTTAATGTATGTCTCTTATTTAATTGATAAAAGAGCATATGAGAACCATTAGTGTGATCTTCATTCTGTAATTACATACCATTTGGTAGACCATTTGCTCATTCATGCACATCTTAATGTAAATAATTTGTCATTAAATTAAACTATTGAGTAGTTTGAATTTCTTTTTCTCCATTTCCCAAATGTACATCCATGCCTGTACATATTACAGTTAAGTCATAGTTAATAGATGTCTCATTCTCCCTTCGCTTTGGGCCAGATTGGAATAAATTCTTGTGTGCAATCATTATATGTTATTCATTAGTTGTTTGATCTGGGGTTTATGGAATGGGTTCGAATTCAAGTTGGTCTTTGACCTTTTGTAAGTTCCAGTTCATGTTAGATGAATAAACATGTTTTGACTGGTACAATATATAATAAAATAGATAAACAGAATTTTGTGTTCATCCTTTTTTCTTTAGGGCATCCTTTCACTTAAAAACTGGAATAAATTACTTTATTCTTTATGGAGCAGCTATTATGGATGGACAAGAGATGAACCACTGAACCTTTTGGTCATTTTGGGAGAATTAAGTCACATATATATGAGGTCATAAAATATTTAAATAATAATAGAAATCTTCACAATATATCTCTAATTTTGTATATAGGTATGCTACGTGTGGTACACTAGGCTTTCACAGTACAATTTTCTAGTCCATTTTCTCTCACTGCCAGAAAAAAAAAATTCTGATTATTAAATTTATTATAATAGATTATCAACTATTTTTTAAAAGTAAATTATTCACTTCCATCCAAACTTTAGCTCAATCTTATCTCTATGTCATATTTTCGAAAAATAGCTTAGCCACCGCCTTACAAACAATATTAATGGTATGTTTTTGAACACAGGAAAAAAAAAACAGATGATGATGATTCATAATTAGAAATAAAGAAAAAAACAGAGGAAAAAATATTTTGGTAATATAAATTTATTTCAAAACAAATTGCATTTATATAAATGAAATTTAAATAACTTGAGAATTTTATCATATAGTTAATTTTAACAACTTTGGTTTGTTTTGAAGCTGTTTTACTTCCTTTTTTCTTTCCAACTATTAATTACAATTAGTTAACTTTTTTTGTTCTTTCTATAATAGACATAAATATTTGTTTGACTATTTATAGTCTCTGCCAAAAGTCTTATGCAATTTTATATTGCTATGACTACTAATATATGGTATGGCTGAAGATCTATCAGCCCCATATAGCTATTTAAGTTGGATAGCTGGGTTTGAAGACATGTAGATGTCTGAAAATTTCAGATTTTCCACTCAATAGATAACTTTTAGCTAAGTGCTTGGCTTTGGGTTGGTATTTTTAGATCTAGTGTCTGAACCTACCCTGACACCTCTCTGAGGAGTGCCAAAGCACGAAACCATGGACAGGGGTTTGGGGAGGAGTTCCTGACAGAGATATTTTAAGTGCTGGCTCTGGCTAAGCATTTATCATAAAGCTTGTAGAGGAATTGGCAATCCTCACTGTTTATAACTTACAAGCTTAAGAGATAGGGTCATGTGATCTATAAATTGATCTATGACTCTTATTTTGACTAAACTAATAAGACATTCACACGCACAACAATGACAATCGAAGTTAATCTCTTTATCTACTAAATGTTTAGAATGAATGCAAATGATGTTATTCTCTTTTTTTTATTAAAAAATTTGACACATGTATACATTAAACTATAAACACTTAATCATTCGAATTATACATAACTTGAAATAATAGACAACTGATTTGTATACAATTTAATTTAATATCATCAAATCGATTTTCGTTCACAAATGAACCTTCTAATTATTTCCAGTTATGTATAATTCGAGTAAGTGTTTACAAGTTTTTGACATCATGGTCGTATAATTTAATGAAAAATGAAATATTAAACTATATACATGCACACACATATATGACAAAATATTATAGTATGTACAATATTTCAAGAATTTAAAAGTATTGAACATATGAAAGATTAATATATAACTATTCACTATGCATAAATGTATTTTAAAATATTTTTAATATATAATTTGATACTGTTGAGTTTGATTAAACATTATCAATATTTTTTGTTTTAATAAAATATATTTAATATTTTAATATACATTATTAAAAAATTAAATGTATCCAAGAATTAAATTACTATTTATTTAATAGAAAAATTATTTAAAATATCATATATATAAATCTGTTTTAAAGAGCTAATTTTAGAAATTATTAATCATGGTTTTCATATTTCTGTAACTGATTTATGATGTAATAAATAACTACACCCAATTGTGACTTCTAATATATAAAACAAAGTATTTTATCATATTTCAAGTCAAGTTCATTCTTTTAGGATGCATCGCTCCTATATTTATAGCATTTGGAATAATGGGTAATCCGATAAATTTGATTATTTTAACCAGTTCAAAAATCAAAGGTACCATTTATATATATACAATATACATTTAATAAAACGAGTTTTTTTATGTAATTTAGTACGACTGGTTGCTTATTTACTATCAAGTGTTTATAGTACTTGGACAAGTGAAATATTTTAAATATATTTTACTGAAATTTCTAGGAGTGAAGGTTATGCTTTTTCATTATTTAGGAATCTCAATGAATATTGTAATCATATGCGTTCTTTTGTTTGAAAAATATGTTGCAGTTTGTCATCTTACAAAGCTAAAATAAATTGCCAAATATCTTAAGTCTCATTTATAGTCATAATGTTTCAATTTTTTTGATTTTTCTTCTAAATTTACCAGTATTATGTTTTTACGATATATATCGAAGTTTATCATATGAGAATCAATCGACTTGATTTATCAAATTTTTTCAATTTATTATTTTTTTTTTGTAAACTGTGGCTTTATATTTTTTAATTAATACTTTGTTCTCTCATATCGGTGTAACTGAATTTCTCTGATATATCAATTATCCTATTTATAAGGCTTACAAACAAACAATTAAAAGAAATACTACGATGTGGAGTGATAAATTGTTGTAGATGAACTTAATTTTATATCGATTGCTTTTAATTACAATTTTGGTGTACATCTTGTTCGACACCCCAGCTACTCTAGTTTACAATTTAAATAGCATTTTGAGTAATTTGTTTTCCCTACAAATTATTGTAATTATTCTCATATCTGCCAGCTTATAAAAAGTACTAAAATAATTTCCGCGTTTTATTCTTATTTTATTTTGAATAAAAATAATCGATTCTTAGGGAGAAGAACTTTACTTATGAAATAGCTAATATTACATTCTAATATTTATAATATTTCTTTTTAAATTTTATCGTATCTCAAATAGTTAAAAAAAAGTACTTTAAATAAAAAGTAAACTTTCTAAAACAAAATTATACTGCTATCTAATAACTAAATAATACAAACTGCCGAGAAAATAGGCTTATAATTCTATTGAAGTTTTAACAAAAAAGCAATGCTAATAATTCACGAGAATATGATGAAAGAAAAAGATAAGGATAAGTATTAAGCAAATTATTTGCGACAGTGATAGAATATCATTAGTTTAGTCATTATACTTTGTATACTAGTAATTCAAATCTTTCTTCCGGTTAAAAATTAAACATATACTATTAAAAATAATTTATTAATGCTTATGATCAGCAAACATTTTTACAACATCTCCTATTTAAGATTTACAACACAATAATGTCATAATATGGAAGAAAATTATTAAAGAAATATATTTAATAGTAACAGCCATTGCAAATGAATACGGTCATTTCAAACTTATAAAAAAATAATAAGATATTATTTTATATAGCACGATATTTTTAAACTGTAATAATAATCAGCCAATAAGCAAATGCACATGTGCTTTGTGAATATTAATTATAAATGAATACTTTCATTTTCCAAACACAAGATAAAGTCTTTGTGAAAAGATAGAATAAATCCATCTACCCTTTCAACCCAAATGTTTAAGTATGAGCAAGTCTTAAGCATTTGGAAATGAGATGGATTCATTCTATTTTTTTACCAAGACTTTATTTTCTGTTTGGAAAGTGAACGTATTCATTTATAATTAAAAACTCACAAAGCACATGTGCATTAGCTTATTGGCTGATTATTATTACAGTCTAAAAACATCACCCTATATAAAATAATATCTTATTTACATATGTTTAATTTCAACTAAGAATGATGTATCGTAAATTCTAATAAATTTCACAAGCGTCATTCATTCAGACATAGTAAAGGTAATTTAAAGTGATTGTTTAATATCTTCATGCTCTCATTTCCAAATGCTTAAGATTTGCCCATACTTAAACATTTGGGTTGAAATGTTAGATGGATTCATTCTATCTTTTCACAAAGACTTTATCTTGTGTTTGGAAAGTGAGAGTATTCATTTATAATTAAAATCCACAAAACACATGTGCATTAGCTTAAAACAAATAATAATAACATGTTTTGAAATGTAACTTATGTAGCCCTTCAATAAATAGTTTATCCTTTGAAACAATAATAACAATAGTACAACAGCAACAGCAACAAGAACAACAATAATAATTTCATTCTTGCTTATTTTGCTATATTTTTTCATATAAGTACAATCAATAATAGAGTAATTAGGGAATTAATCTATGTTCAAAGGAAAGATTATTTAAGGAAGAAATGGATAAGATAAGAGAAGAGGCAATGAAAAATGATTATGCAATTAAAATTATTAATAAATTATGTGGAAAGAAAAATAATGAAAAAATAAAATGGGATAAAAAGAAAGATAAAAAGGAATTTATATATAGTTATTATAAGATATCAAAAATACTTTTTGTAAGATTAAAAAGATTATGAAGGATTTAATAGGATATATGGAAAGGAATGCAATTCATTGTTGAAACCAGTATATAAAAGGAAGTATAATTTAGGTAATATGATAAAGAAAACAAGAAATATGAATGTTGAAAATATGAATGGTATTTATAAAAGTGAGTGTTTAGATAAAAAAAAAAGATAATAGGAAAGGTCATATATAAGTACAACAAGGAATAAATTAGGGACAAGATTGAAATAACATTTAAATGATAAAAATTCAAATGTTAACATACACAGTAAGGAATTTGGACATATAGATTTTAAGATAAGAATGTTGAAGAAAGTGAGATTATATATAGAGAGAATGGTAAACAAGAGTTTATATATATAAAAAAATAATTATGTTCTGAATAGAATAAATTATGTAAATGATATATTTTAAGTAAAGAATAAATTTGTAAGTAAAGTATTGCTTTAAAGTAATTTACTCAAGAGATATAAAAAGGAAAAAAAATATTTAGGATTTATTTTTTAAAAAGGAATGTATAGATAAAAAAAAAAGAAAAAGTTTGGGGAGAAAGGAAATAAGTAAGTGTAATGTGTGTATAGTGTAATATATGTAATAAAAAATGTATTAATAAATGGAAAAAAATGTTATTGTTTTTATGATAGGGATAGATGCATTTTTATGTTTTTATTTTATTTATAATTGTATTGATAATTGTAAAGATGTAAATATGTATTTTGTAAATCCTTGAAAATGATTACAAATAGGGTGGTTGGAACATTGGATATGGTAACCAACTAAATGTATATATATGTTAATAAAAAAAATAAAGTCTTTGGAAAGAAAAAAGAAGAGTTTATATATTTTTGATTATATATTACATTTCTTGCTTTAAACATTTTATTATTAAAAAATTGATATATAAACTGATGTTTTGACTGTCCTGCAATCTTCTTCAGAGCTATGACATTGAACAAGATCTGAAAAAGAGTGATATTGATTCTTGTGGGTTTAACTGGGTTTAAATCCATTTTATAATAAATTTAAAAAAACAGGAATGGACTGGCCCTTCAAGCAGAGGGGAGAATACCAATATTATCATAGCCATCAACAATATCCATGGTCAGATCAAGCTATGCAAAGCATAACATTATCACATTTTCAGACCATGACCCACCACTAGTGTGGGATTCAAAGCCCTGCCATCAAAGCATTTTATTTGTTTTGAGAAACAATCTCAGGTGCAGGGTAACCATTGGTTATATAGTCACCATGATGGGCACACAATCCAGTGTTTGACATATGCTATAACTAGCTCATACTCTGTCTCAGGATCTAGAACATTTAATTTAACACATAAAATAACTATACTCTTAAATTAATGGTGATGCAGTAACAAGAGAGAGAGAGATGAATAGACCAAATAATATTTAAGCAAACATTAATATTTATTCAAACACACACACACATATCTAATATAATATAACAATATAATATTGACATTTACAAAACAAAAATATATAAATAATTCCTCAGGTTAAATTATGATAGTCCTTCATTAATTAGAGTTCATTTGAAATAAATATAAAGTGTCTATAGACTGTTATTTAAAAGTAATTTTATCTAGATTTTCATTTATGTGAATTTTCCAACTGGTTGACCTTTTGGTTTCATCGATGGTTCCAGGTCTTGTCTTCATTTCTTTGGTTCAACAATGGGAGAGAGAGAGTATGCAGCATTGTCTCCTTTGGGGCTTATGCATTTTCTCCAGGCATTGGCACCAGGTGAGTGTAGTTGATTTTACTAAGAACTAGGTTGTGGCTTTTGCATTGATGTTGACCACAGCAGTAATTGACTGGCCTACTACTGCATTTACATTTTCTGAATATCTGGATCTCTGGTTGCTTGGATTCTCAACAAAAAACTCTGAGTCTACATTCTGTACAAACTGAATAATAATAATATGAATTTACTGGACTCTGATTGGACTCAGGTCTGAAGAGCAGACTGGATTCTGGTTAGACTTGAACTGAACTCAAAGTGGAGTTGACTGGACTAGAACCAAACCAAACTTAGGAATCATTTTCAGACTTAAGAGTGAAATGGCTTACAGATTCAAGAGTGAAAATAATCAATAACAGAACAAAGACCAGACTCACTCAATCACAAAATGAAGAGCAGAATAATTCAATCACAAAATGCAGAATCAACTGACTCAATCACAAAATGCAGACCAAACTAAATAACAATAAACAATAGCAACTTTATATACTCTTTTCTCTCATTGTTTTTAATTTTTTCTCATTATTTTTAATTTTGATCTTAAATCTGTTTTTTTAATTATTTTTACATTTGCTTTAAACTAATCTTTTACTTAGATTAATCTACTATCTCAACAATACTTTACATAGATTTTTAATTAATACAATTTCAGTATCATTATCAATCAGAAATCTCACTAGCATTCCATAATTAATTAATTAATCCTTTTATTTACAATTTCTACTAAGATTTATTTTTACAATTTATTCCCCTAACATATTTTTACTTTATAAGATAAAAAGAGTTTTCTCTAATGAAAAAAGGAGAAAGCTTTAAAATCTTTCCCTATTCCATTTTCTTTTTTAAAAAGAAAAATATAACACAATCTTTTTTTATTTTCACAAAACTGCATTTTAAACAAAGAAAACTACTCTGAAACATATTACATATTTTTATATTTTCATTTTTATTAATAATTTAATAATTTATTTTAAAATGAAAAAATATGTAATGTAAGCTATATATATCCATTTTATACATATATATTTCACTAGCATTATATTGGATATGGTAAACAAATAAATGCATATATATGGTGATGGAAAAAATAGTTTTGGAGAGAAAAAAGAAGAATGTATATATTTTTTGATTATATTTTATACTTTTTGCTTTAAATACTTTATTATAAAAAACTTTTATATACAAACTGATGTTTTGACTGTCCTGCAGCCTTCTTTAGAGCTATGCTATATATATCATCATCATCATCAGCAACCATTATCAATCCACTGCAGGATGAAGGTCTCTCCAAGTTCAATCCATCCTTTCCTATCTTTAGCTTCTCTTCTCCACATCACCCCTGCACACTTTCTTATTTTATCCATCCATCTCACATGTGGTCTCTTTCTGGGTCTTTTACAATCTCTTGGAATCCAGTTTAAAATTTCAATTGTCCATCTATTATCATCTCTTGCTAAAAAGATGATATATATATATTAATAAATAAGATAATATGAAACTTACAAAAATTAAGACAAACACTAAAATAAAGAAAATAAAGACAAATAAGCAGAACACTTAAAAAAAAAATAAGCAGAACAAAATATAGATGAATTAAAATACAAGAAAATTCAAAACGAAATTCAATTAAGATAAATAAAAACAAAGAACAAAATAAAACAACAAAATTAATTAATATATAATTATATACAATATATATATATCATTTTGTATAGTCATTTTTCAGAATCTATATAAATATAATGTTGTCAAAAATAATAAACTCTTAATCCATCGATAAATTATAATTTATAATTTATTTATTAAATAAATCGAAATAATAGTCAATTTGTTATATACAATTTAATATCATGAAATCGGTTTTTATTCACATATGAATCTTAAATTGTCTATGTTTTCATTTATTTATAATTTATGGATTAAGAGTTTATATATATTGTAACCTTTGGTTTTGACCAAAAATGGCTGAGTTCGCAGATGCTGTTCTTTAATAAATAAAAAATTTTCTCATAGAAGAAAACTAATTAAGTAAAAAAATTCCATAAATAACAGTAAATTATAAATGATTAGAGAAATCAAAAAGTTTCTGGTAATCGTAAAATGTATAAAGAAAAAAAATTGTCTGTAAAACATTTGAGAGAAAATTAATGTATAAGTTTGTTTTAAACGTGTGGAGATAATTCTGAAGTCTAATACAATAAATTTTAGATCTGCTTTAATTGTTAAGAGTTAAATGTTGTGATTGACAAGTAATCTTTGTTTAATAAAAGGAAATAAATGATTGAAAAGATCAATATAGGGTTAGATCATAAAATTTAGCTTGTTCATAATAACCCTCACTTCAATAGTTAATTTGTAAGGAAAAGCTATGAAATTTTAAGAATTGTGCAATAGGCTTACTACTAGTTGGAATTACTACAATTAGCTTGCAAGATAATTGGTGTGTGAGCAAGCATGAATGAGTTAAAGGTAAAATTAATTATTGGGGCAACTATAGGGTTTTTGTCTCACATAAGATATCATTTGATAGCAAATTGAAAGAACAATAATTCTATGCCAGTTTCAGATAAATCCTTAATAATATTCAGTCATAAATCTTAATTTAAAATTTAGTCTATTAATTCTTATTATAAAATTTTATTTCAATTTGCTACAGATTTTTTTTTTTGTACAGTGTAAAACCGGGAATTTTTCAAGCAAACCACATGATTACTAACTGTGTGAATAATTAATATTAAAATTATGTATAATAGCCAATCAAAAATTTAATACCAAGGGTGGATGGTCAAGGGGATGAGTCAGAGATTGATTGACAATTGGAGATTATAAAAGGAACACACATATTTGGGGAGGTTTTTTTTTCATTTTCTTATGGGTTTTAATCCACATCTCCCAGTTGCTGTTTCATTTTATTTAATCTAGTTAATTTTATACTCTTCAGCTTATCCGTCTTCTGACTTGATATTGATTTAAAATTGGGTAAAACCGACTTTTAGCAGCCACAACTTTTTACTCTCTATTTTTAAAAAATTGAACTATATTTTATTCGTACTATGTAATTGTAAAGTATATCTAACTATAAATGTATTTTTTAAATGAAGATTAATAAAAAAATTTTTAAAAACTTACATTTTTGTATGTAGTTTTGAGCTATGCACACAAGAAAATTACCAAAAACAGTGGCATCTTTGTGCATACCCCTAAATGCAAATTACGGCGTGTAGGATGAAAACAAAGCTTTGCTGGTACCAAACTGGTATTTTAGCTTATGCTTTGCTCTCATCCACATATTTTTCACATTATTAGTGTGGATAAGTTCATTGTCCAGGTCAACAAAGTTGTCTTTGGTGGACGACAGAGTGAAAATATATATCATTATCTGGACTACTTATATTGCTATATGCATATCAGCTGTCAGTGATTATATGCATACCAGATAAAATGTGTTGCTGTATAAACAGTTCCAGAGTGGCAGATGATTTATCTTCAATTTCTGTTAAAAATCACTTTCTTGACTCTCTCTCTATCCCACCAAACATGCAATGGCTTTCTCTCATTGCCCCCCCCCCCATGGTGTTTTCGATAAAAAAAATACGACTCATCGATCTCCACTATCCGTGGAATGCTGATGTCATCAAATCCACTGACAAGTACTGGATTTCTGTTGAAATATGTAGCACATTCTTCCCGGAAAAATGACACCAGTCTATGACCACTCGTTTGTTAACATCAGTCTCACTAACAATAAAGTGCATTGGCAAATTATTTTAAGTTTTGCCATGTGTGAACGTTAATATTTAATAGTTTATAACCTAGCTCAAAATTGCACATAAAAATGTAAGTTTTTTTTAAATTTTTTTTTATTAACCTTCATGCAAAAAATACATTTATAGTTAGATATACATTAGGATTACATAAAATATAGTTCTTTTTTTTTTAAATAAATGCAAACTCCTGCAGATAGAATAAAAATAAAATATAGTTCAATTTTTAAAAACAGGGTGAAAGGTTGTGGCCACTAAAAGTCAGTTTTACCTAAAATTGTATTGTATTCTATAAGAATGTGTACTTAAGCCACAAAATGAGGCACATTTAATTTTGACTCCTGAAGTTAATCATGGATCAAATCCCAAGGCGAATTTCAATGTGGCTATGCGAAAAATGAGGCATATGAGGCAGACTTACCAATTTCCCTAGTAAAGGGTTGCAGATATTAATTTTTGTTAATACTTCTTTTGTTAAAACAATTATGATATATAAAATATGAGAATGATAGTGTTCAAGAAAGTATGGAAAAAAAAAACTTTGAATGAAACTATAACAGTAGTTATAAATTTATCCTTTGCAAATCTAATCCAATGTATAGGCTAAGTTACCTACATACTTTATTAAGTTTTATCAAAAGAGAAAGACTGATTCTTTGCATGAAATAAAATTTTGAATATGCTCAAATTATTATTGTCTAATGGTAAATGAAAAGTTAAATAAGTAAAAATTGAATAAAACCAAAGCTTTAGTATAAGAATAATAAATGCTAACCTAAGTACATATCCTGTGGAAATAATGAATTTAAAATTTTATAGAGAGTTGGAATTATTAAGATGTATTTAATCTTGTAACTGACTTTGAAATTTAACCCTGAATTATATAAATTTCTTACTCAGGATATTAAGTGTGTCTTAAAGAAACATATGTCTTTATTGGATCCAGAAGAGAAATGCAGCTGTTATGTCAGGATATTAATTGTGCTGAAGGATACCATAATATCATGAAACAATTATAAAATGCTAAGGATAATATGATTTCAGAAAATTATAGCCATTTTGAGAAATATTGCATTTAAATAATCTGTGTATGCTAATAATATGTGTGGATGAACTTAAAACAGTTGAATGAAGGAGGATAATCATCAGTGATGAACTATTCTAAGAAAGAACTCTTAAGAATAATTTTATTTTTATTTATTTTATTGTTTATTAATTCGTTGTATGTTAAAAGATTATTCTATTGAGTACACCTGGGTCTCGTTTTATGCGGTAGATAGGTTCCTCAGAAAATGTGCACAAAAGAAATTGCACAAAAATAGACTTAATTTACCTTGAAAAATGGGGAATGTGTACTGCAATTTTACAAAAATCACATAAAAGCAAAGCAACAACATAAAAGTACTTTAAAATTCGCATTAAAAAAATAGGAAAATAAAATATGACTAATAAAAAATTTCAAATTTGAAAAAAATTGATACAAGACAAACTTTTTTTTATTAACTACAGTATTTAATTTTATTCAACACAATATATTTTTATGCGTAATTTACATTTTTTTCATACATGTACAGTAATTTTAATCTTTACCACTATTTGAGACATCAGATTTGTCAAAAGAGCAAATACAACTAGCACCAACTTAATTTTTTTAAATTGGTCTTACAGTGGATTGGCCCAAATAAAACATTTTCCAATCACTATTGATTCCTTCCCATTTTGTTAAGAGATCTAAAATTGAAATTTTTGTTTCCAAAGAAATTCATTTTCTTGAGTGTTTTTTCCTCTCCATTAAGATAAACTAAAAGTTTAAAATAAAACTAAGAACTTAGACTTATGATAATAAAAAAGACACTGACTTACCACTGTTGGACAAAATTTAATTAAAACTAACCATTAAAAATTAAATTCTTATTTTTGTCTTTAATTTTTTAATTTTCAGTTCCCTTTAAAAATCAAATTTCATCGTTTCACATGACATTAACTTCAGATCATGTTGCATAATTTTTAAATTGTTAATTACAATTAAAAATCAGATTTTAATTGTCAAATTTAATTGTGCCCACTGCTGTTACTCATCTTTTAAAAATAAACTTGTGGACACTAAATGATTAATTGATTATGTACTCTTTTTTAAAAAAGCATAAATAGAAGTGATTTAAAATGCAAAAACAACATACGTAACGTTTGAACAGATTTCCATTATATTCTTGTAAAATTTATTACTTGCAGACACTAAATGATTAATTGATTACGTACTCTTTTTTTTAAAAGCAAAAATAGAATGTGATTTAAAATGCAAAAACAGCAACATGCGTTATATAGGCATCTATAACGTTTGAACAGATTTACATTATAATCTTGAAAAATTTAATGTGTGTATGTAAAATGAGGAAATTCTGATTATAAGTGAATTATGAACTTCTTTATTGCATAAAATTTATTACTGTACTATTATAAAGCACTGAAAATATTGAAATTATTAGATGGAAGTCAAACTCCGATAATATGCTATTACTTTAAATATGACGTGAGTGTGCAAAATTTATAATATTTAAAGTAATAGCACATTATTGGAGGACTTCTGATCTAATAATTTTTATCCCATAAAAGAAAACTGCATACAAAGATATTAAGAAGAAACATGAATTGCATAACTTCAAAATCGCATTAGATAAATCCGCATAAAATGAAACCCGGTGTATATTAGCTAAACATATTGTGAAATATATCTTCGGTGTTAAATTTGGGCTATAGTGAGAAAAAATATGCCTTTATATTAATTATTATTATCTATTAATATTGCTTAACCCTGATGCTATTATGAAATGAATAAGTTGTCTGTTGAAAAGTGTGAAATGTTTATCTAAGAGGTTCACAGATATAATTTTATTTTTATAGTTAAGATTGACATTTTAATGCTTTATTTTATTCATGTATTTTAAAAGTTTAATATTGCTATGTCCTAGATATGAGAGGTTTAAAATCATTATATGTTAAAGAAAATGAATGATGCACATTTTTTATTTTATAGTATTTAAGACTTAGATAATTTTATTTTATTATTATTTAATGGTATTAGACTATTAGTAAATTTTTGGTTCATACATCAATAATATAATTTTTTACGAGAGTTCAAACCCTTTTCTCTCAGGATTATGTGAATGACCCTTGTTTGATTAAGGTATGCAAAGTTATCACTGCCTTGAAGGTTGAGTTGGAGTGTAGCTCTCTCACAGGATTATAATTGTTAAGAATTATATATAAGGTATTCGGAGAGCGAGGGTATATTCCCGGCTCCATTATTAATTTACTCAGTAAGAGGTGTTTCATAGTTGTAGTAGTTGTGGTTTGTATTTTCATATGTCAAGTGACTAGGTTCTAACATATCTCATAGTCCTCAGGTAAAAGGTGCGTTCTAGGATCACACCAACACTAATAGGTTATTTTGCAAATTTCTTTTCCTTACAGATTGTATGAAACTTTGTTTAATTTTATGATGGGTCATTGGGGAGTTTTGAAGTGTGTTATCTACTTTAGGGTACTTTACATTTGAATATAGGTTAAAGAAATGATGTATAATGTTTAGCTAAGCTTTGCTCGCAATTACTTCTAGAACCGATAATTCTTCAAAATTTAAATTTAATTATTATTGAGAGCTTAGATAAGCAGTGCGCATCATATCCAGCTCATAGCTGAAGAAAATCACCATGGGACTGGTAAAACAATGAGTAATACTCATTCTGGGGACATAGAAAGCATTAAATGTATATATGTGTGTAAATATGACCTCTGGAATAGCCAATCGTTTTAGAATTAGGAATTGAGGAGTTTTATGAGAATATGCAATGATTTATACAAGTAGTTATAAGTGTCAAACGTACATCTAAGCATAAATAGTAATTTTACCAAGTCAGTAGCCTTAGGGAGGGGGTATGTTTATCTTATTTATTAAAGTTAAGTTAATTTTTAGTTACTAAGTATAAGTATTATAATAAATGTTTATTGAAGCTTGCCTCACAAGAAAGGTTGTCCAACAGCGAAACATAACTGGTTGAAATATTTTTTTTAATATTATGATTACTTACTTTGTTTCAATTACCTAAATAAAAATACATTTGTAGAAAGAGAGGCACGTTTGTAGAAGTGTTAAGCACGGGGAAGGGATTATTTTATGCAGCGCTGTAAATCCATATAAATATTTTATTATCATTTGAATAGCTACAAAGATTTGTTCTATTATATTGTTATTATAGTTTATCATTTATTCTGTTAATAAACATGCGCTAACTAAAAAAAATTGGTGTTGGGTCTTAATGTTTTTGGTACCCATAAAATCCGGAAATCTAATCATATACAATTGTAATAAAATATTTAATGCTTATTTCAGTATACATTAATAAAATTTAAATATTAAATTAATATTTTATTTTGAGATTTGAGAAATGCTTTAAAGAAGCATTCTCACCTTGTGTTATAAATTAGCATGGTTATATGGCAAACATTTTTTAATTTTAAAGTTAATTATCAGTTTCATAAATTTATTGTATTGTGACAAATATCTCGAATGGATATAAAATCTCTTTTCCACTCCGGGTATTCGGATGTGTCCCCAGTCGATAATAATTTAGCTAAATTTTAAAGTAGTTAAAATATTTTATTCTAATTAATTGTTTGGTAAATTATCAAGTTTAATATTATTATAATTATTATTGGTTGATGAACAGTAGGTATTGGCTTAGATAGATCAGGCGAATATCTCCTTGGGTTACAATCGCTGGGATAGCATTCATTAGTCTACAATAAATTTTGAATCATCAGTAGAGCTTCACATTCTGAATTTTTAATTAAAAGAGTTTTCAGGTGACAATAAGATTAACTGAATTGATAAGATTATTTATTTCGCGAGTCTTAAATCATAAAAGATAATATTGTGAAGATGGTAATGTTTGGTGGGAGACTGGAGAAGTCTTAACATTAGAAATAAATTAATTGTGGCTTTGGTGTTGGGAATTTATATGAGGGGATACCGAGGTTCTTAACGTATTATGGGGGTGAGTCGAGGTTACTCCTCCTCCCCTAATTTAGTGAATAATAATTTGTAATATTTATTACCTGTATAATTCTCGGTGTTCTCCGCATGAATTGCAAATCATTTTATTTGCTAGATGTGAGAATTAATATAGCTGTGGTCGATTCGTGTGACTTATTTGCAAGTATATGATAACCAAGTTTAGTTTATATCCTTTTTTAAGTTATAATTTGACTGGTTTGATTTTAAGAAGCTATTTAATTCGAGAAGTGAATGAATTCTTAATATTTATAAGTAAAATTATTTTAGAATTTCATAATTTGCTTTACTTGCAAATTCATAATTTGTAAATCTGTGACAATACTGAATCAGTATAGCAGCTGTTCCTTCAAAGTTACAGTTTGGTGCCCTGGCATATCTCATATATATTCTCCTTCTCTCTCCCCACTGGTGAGGTACATACAGCTAGTTAGAATATATATATTCCTGTTTGTAAATATATTTATGGATACTTATTAATTTACATATATTGAATATTTCTTATATATTTAATATCCTCTAAATACATATTGTTTGTTATAAATTACATTCATGATAATAGACTATGCCAACAACAATTCCTTTGAAATTAGAAGTTGATGAATAAATTTGAATATCTTAATTTTACTATAGTCAACAAAGATCATGTGATCAGCAAGAAAGCAGAAAAAATGCAGTAGTAAGAACAGCTTTGACAAATTGGTCTAAAATATAAAGAGTCATCAAATTAAAATTGATCAATTGTCTGATTTTTTTAAATTTCCACTTGTATTATGAAAACATGGATTCTCAAAAATTCATACTGATGCATTTTGTAGAGTGGTATTATCAGTGTTAATATAAAAATGAATTATGCCATTTTGTATTGATTGTGAAAAAAAGACAGTATAAAAATAGTTTCACTGAAAGAAAAGAAAAATATCATCACTCATTTAGTTGATTTTTCAGATGAAGGATAGATTAGATTAAAGTTATTGGTGTGTGTTAAATGAAGTCATGAATAATAGAGAATAATGTTGCACTGGCTCGTGATACTACAACAGAAAATGATGATAAAAAAATCATTCATGACACAATTCCAGTCAAACGTTAACTTTATAAATAACTTCCACATACATTCACAAAATAATAATAATAATGATGATGATGATGATAGTAATTCCAAAAAAAAAAGAAAAAAGACAGAGAAATGTATTTTGTGATGATTATACAAATCAGTCTGTGAAGCACAAATATATTCCTATATAAAACATGGTCTTCCATTTTTATATTTACTTAATATTTTAGTAACTTCTCTTTTAATTTTTTTTTAGTAGAAAACTTTTCAAAAAAATATTTCAACATCATATCTAATTATAACCTTCCAATGGATTTGATTCTCTGTTTTGTTTTCCCATGGAAACAATTGACATCACACTTCTTAAGAATGTCTTTGAGATAATTCTTATAACACAGATGGGATTTACTTCTCCCATAAAAACTATGCTCAAGTTCAGCATAAAACACATTTTCCAGATGTTTTGCATTACTTATTTGTATTACATATCCAATCCAAGAAAAACGTGATTCTATAATTGTACAGTTTATAGTATCACATACAATAAACTGGAAAACATATTAATTGGTTTTAGGTTCATGCCATTGTATTTTTAAAATTTTGTGGAACATCCTTAAATAAAACTATTCTAATGCTTTTATATTGCACCAGTAGAATGTCCAAGTCTCGTTTGTACACAATAATAAATTAGGTAACATAACAGCTTTATATACAGCTAACTTACTTGCAATAATTATTTCCCTGTGTTAAACAATGCCCTATCTTTTATTTTATTAAAAGCAGCAAAAGCATATTTGAGTCTGTGCTGTATTTCAACATTCATCTTTCTACTTACCAAATTACCAAAGTATTTAAATTAGTTGATATTCTCAAACCGATACTCATAAAGTAGCTAAGGATTTTTCTTCTGTCATTTGCAAATAAAGAATTTGAATCAGAATGGTTGAGTGAATATCTTAGTATCCACAGAACTCAGCATTTGCAAGTCACAAATAAGTTATAGCAATACAACACAAACAAAAAAACACATTTGAATTTAACAAATATTTCACAATATTCCTATGAATACAACAGTTTCCTTAGAAATAAGTTGAATCCACTCGAAGCAACAGTTCATTCTTGAATAATAAAAATACTAAGTAAAAAATATAATACAGTACACTTATAAAACACTTTGACACAAGCAATAAAATAGTGTCATATGCAGATGACATTCAAAATGAATGTGAAGTATAGAAGAATGAATGCACTGAATCATAGGAACTATTTCATAAACATAAGTCTTTTAGTATAATTGTCAATCACTTTGTAATAAAAAAATTAACAAATTATAACGATGGAAGAAAAAATTTATTGAGTTACATGATTGTTTTGGTTCAACAAAAATTGTTACAATAACCTTACTATTGATAAAAAAAATTGGGTACTTTAGTATTACACCTGATGTGAAATATCACAGGCATACTGGATTAGGAATAGTGTTAGTTGTAGGGTTAAGATTAGGTTTAGTTTTACAGTTGAGGTTGATTGATGTCGAAGTTTCATCACAGCAGGTCTATTTATAAAGTACCAAAAATTGCTATTTACAAATAATTCTGATGTTTCTCATATATACAAATTTACTTTTATGTTATTAAGTTGAACTCTTACACTTGGATTGCAGAATAAAGGTATGTGCAAGTTTAATCCAGTTTTTCCCATTAATAGCTTTTCTTCTTAACACTAATATTATTTCATCAATCTATCTCACATGTAGTCTTTTTCCGTGTCTTTTTGAATTGACTGAGATATAGTTTATAATTCTAATTATGGATGTATTATTATTCTTTCAGAATTTTGTTAGCCTATCTACTATTCGCTTTGTATTTTTTTAATGTTACCATTGATAGCTGTTTTATCCGTGTATTTTGCTTTCAGACTTTCAATATATGATTTGAAGTCTTTTTATTGATGTATACCATTAAAGGTCCTGTTTTATATCCACATCTAAGCTCTAGTAAAACACATTTAATGAAACCTTTTTAAATATTTAGATATATTTGCTTTTATTATCAATTTATTTTTATCAAATATCTCTATTTAAGTTAATTAATTTTTACATTTTATTTTTAACTATGTTGATAATCTGATTAATTTAATATATTTGTAATTATAATTTTTTCTAATTTCATGATTGCCAATCTTTGATTTCATTTTCTGTAAAAATCTATTGAACATTACTTTTTTATTATTTACTTTTCTTGCTTTCATTCGATTGCTTTTATAATATTTACTGAAGCTCTGAAGCAGTGTTGTATTTGCAAAAAGGATCATATCATCTATAAAATTTATATAATTTAAATAATTTTTAATTATTATGATTATTTTAGCTTTCCATTTTATTCCTCAAAACATTCCTCTACTATAACGTTTTGGCGAGATAAAATCACTCTGTGGCACATCTTTAACAATGTTAATCTTTTTAATGTTACCATGTAATCTAATTACTGGTCTTATATTTTAATAAATATTCTTCAGAATATGACAATATCTTCAATCTGTTTCTTGATGGTCCAAACCTGTAATCACAAAAATTCTTATAGAATAGAATGTCTTTCTGGTCATTTACAAAAGTCACATCATAATATAAATTTATAGTCATTGATATTTTATATAATTTTTCTTAATATTTGCCTGGGATTCACTGTGATGTAATTATTTAAATACAACTTATTTTGATTGATTTGATTAATAATTTGATAAAAATGTTATATATATATTTTATATAGAGAGCTCACAAATAAGCCCTTAACAATTTTTGAGAATATTTTGTGAGCTCTATATATAACATTTGTAAATACAAGCTTATTAAATTAGGTCATGTGACATCTGACTTGATTTTTTTGTAATTATATATATATATATATTGTACCAGGTTCGTATATGTGGCTTTCGAAACACTGGCCTCTTAGGCAGAGAAGAACATACTCGGAGAGTATGTATGCCCAAACGATAGCTATAAAATATACAACTAGCATTACATTTCGAGGACATAACTTCTTCTCGACTGTTGAGTTCCACACCAAGTTCAAAGTACTTTTTTGTTTCATGTAGACATGGGCGCCAGCTATTTATTCTGAAAAGAATAAACGACGCACTTTGAGCAATGGCCACTAACTCAACGCCTAAATGTCCACGACTAGCTCAGCTATTTGTACTCACTAACAGATTATACATAATTAGTGGTTAAAAGAATTGATAACGATTTGTAAAAAAATTGATAAAAAGAATTGCCGACAAATAAAGTTTAATTTTAAAGACAATTTATTAACTAACATTTACTATTTCAAACATTTTATAAATCTGATATAATACACGCATATTTTAAATTAACACACTATAATATAGCACAAATAATAAAACCATATAAACATGCACATCAATAGTTCATTTTTTGCATGCTTAATAAAGTTCAAATTACTTGTCTCTGGAGGCTTTACGAATTAATGCAATGCAATGGCTATTATAGAAATAAGAATATGAAATATTATTACCTAGTATTTTGAATGTTGACATAGAACTTCATTTTATTTGGTTGCTGCTTTAGGTGAGAATATTTCCATTACTGA
This sequence comes from Epiperipatus broadwayi, assembly GCA_028023455.1. Lineage (NCBI taxonomy): Eukaryota > Metazoa > Onychophora > Udeonychophora > Euonychophora > Peripatidae > Epiperipatus > Epiperipatus broadwayi. The sequence goes on along the minus strand of JAQFVV010012444.1, from coordinate 4,923,667 downwards.
ATACTTCCAGCTGGCTGGGATGTTTCCTTGATGAGTTTCATTATTCTTCATGATTGTTATTATTGGAGACAATTAGATATTGATGGAGATTTCCAAGTTGTTATGCTGACATTATTTCATGGGCAGATCTTGCTGTTTTCATCGGACATCAGACTGTGGAGAAAACGTGTGTTCCCAAAAGCTGCTCAGCACTGCATTTTGTTTCTGGATACAATTAACTCAACTGATTGTCCTCTCTTGACTTAACTGACTCAATTAATTTCTGAACTGAACTGATTATTCAATAAAATTTTATTATTTATACCTGCGAAGTGTTTTTTTTCGATATCCTCCGGCAATATCTGTTGTCGAAATTCCATTGATAATCCTTTGACGTGTTTTGGAAGATTGTTTAATTAGTAATAGCCATGCAAGATGTGCTATTTTATATTTTAATTAATAGCCATTGCCATGTTTTTAATGATAATCTTCTTATATTTCATTTTAATATTTATTACGCATACCTTTATTCTATTATTGACAATCACACATATATATGCACATATATTACTAGTTTTAAGATTACTTTTTCTTTAATTTGAATGAAAAGAGATTTGTATTTTTTAAACATGGGTGTGACAAGAATCTCGGCCACAGGGTGGCCTTTGAGCATTCCATCTCAGATTTTCAATTGGATGGATGGTTGAAGAGTTGAAGTGTGGAGTAGATTGAAGCCTGTCCATTAAAGTGTGAGGATTGTCTATCCTAATATATATCTGAGTACTTATAGTATATATGGGTAGAGATGATAATCTGGACCAACTGATGATTGCTGGTTTAGCATGAAATACGTATATTGGTGATTATTTATCTTTTCAACATATATGTGTTTAAGTGTATCAGTGTTATTAGATGGAGTGGAGAGTGGTGGGTAGTGTGAAAGTCTGTGCTCATACCCTAAGATTACATATATATAGACACAGGTATAAATAAGCCTGTGTTTCAGTTATTACATTATAGAGATGTCTGCCCATCCTTGCATATGTATTTAATGGATTATGTCCTGTACATGTGGGGTTCAGATTGACCTTAGGTCAACATGGGTGTGACAAGAATCTCGGCCTCAGGGTGGCCTTTGAGCATTCCATCTCAGATTTTCAATTGGATGGATGGTTGAAGAGTTGGAGTGTGGAGTAGATTGAAGCCTGTCCATTAAAGTATGAGGATTGTCTATCTTAATATATATCTGAGCACTTATAGTATATATGTGTAGAGATGATAATCTGGGCCAACTGATGATTGCTGGTTTAGCATGAAATACGTATATTGGTGATTATTTATCTTTTCAACATATATGTGTTTAAGTGTATCAGTGTTATTAGATGGAGTGGAGAGTGGTGGGTAGTGTGAAAGTCTGTGCTCATACCCTAAGATTACATATATATAGACACAGGTATAAATAAGCCTGTGTTTCAGTTATAACTTTAAATTATATTTCAACTAATAATAATAAACTCTACTTCTTTTTTATAAAACTTTTAGTTTAACTTTTCTGATGCAAACTCCCCCTCCCACTTTTAATCAATTATTTTCTAACTTTTATTTCAAACTCTTTTATGAAAATAAACTGTAGTAAACTCTTCAACATTTTACGTTTTCTTTTACAAAAGATTATTTTAATAATTTTTTTTTAGATAAATTTTTATGTGCCAATTTCAATATTGGTACAATATATATATATATAGAGAGAGAGACTAAGAGGTCTGTAAATTGTAATACCTTCTTTTTTACCCTTTTTAAATGTCAACATTACTGTTGTATATTTTAAACAAATGCAGCTTTTCATTCTTTATATATTTAATTATATTAGTAAACTCTTTATTTAAAATATTTTGCATTTCAAACTGTGTTATAGTTGAAGAAAATATTTAGGTTTTTCTTCTTTATTATTATACAGTTATTTATAGAATTCTTGCACATACTTTATGTTGTTCTCTCCATTTTTAGTAATAGTTTATTGATGTTTAAATAACATTATTTCTAATAACTAACAAGATGCTGTGTTATACTTTTTAGAGTTTTGCTCCCTTTTATTCCTTATATTTTTTGCAGACTATTTTATAATAATAATCTAAAATGTTCTTTTTATTAAAAAAAAAATATTTTTAATAGTTACATATTTTTGTTTCTTCATATATCACTTTGTCACAAACATTTATTGAATTGTTCCTCTGTTGTGCAGATAATGGTAGATGCTTAGTGTTTTTTCTTATTAATTTTTTTTTCTAATTAGGTCATCAAAAGAATTAAATATTTAAAATTTTTAAAATTCTAATTTAAACTTGTTAGAATATTTTTGGAGGTTAGTCCTTTTGCAATTTGACATTTTCCCATAATCCCCTGCTGACAATTCAAATTAATTGTTCAACATTTTATTTTCAATATTATGAATCGATAAATTGTACATGGCTTATTAGAAATATATGTTTACAATGAAGAACATCCTAAAAAGTCATATTTGAACTTCCCAAATATAGAAAAAATAAATAAAGTGAAATAAAATATGTAATGAGAATGATTATTTTTTATTGTATGATTGCAGTAATACTAATGAAAAAAATAGATTAATAAAATCTTTGTTCATGGAATTTAATTTTTGATATGAATAAACAATTATAAAGTTATTATAAATCTATAAAATTCTGTTCTCAGATTTAAAATTGCATTTATAATTAGTAAAATATCACAAACATTTTATACTATGATGTTTGATAGAGAATAATGATTGTGACTTTCTTTTTATTTGTAAATTTCTTAACTTGTATTTTAAAATATATTTATGTTAATATTTAAATTTTTTTAAAAATATACTTTTTTTTTCAGAAAAAAAAGGATATTAAAAAAAAAAAATTAAATATTAACATAAATATATTTTTAATTAATAATTACTATACAAATATTTGATTATAAATATTTAAACAAACTACTCAACAATGCAGTTTTGTTCATTATTATTAACAATCTAAGAAGAAATTAGTTTATTTAAACATAAAAATCAAAGAATCAACCAATTAGCAATCTTCTACACTTTTGTCCATTCATTTATAGTTTTCTCTGTGGAATATTTAAAGAATTTTGACATTTTCTTTGAACTAATAAATCAATATTTATTTTAAGTTGATTTCATCAAATGAATGCAAATCTTGAAAAATAATATTAAAGAGAGTAACAAAAAAGTGATTTAAAGCCAAAGAACAGTGACATTTATGTAGTCATAATATCATGCAAACGGTAATCAATTTTCTTAAAAATACATCTCTTAATTAATAATTATTCAGTTAAATACATGTTGGTTTATTTTCCTGAATGTGTTAATAAAATGTACTATTAATTGCATTTTTGTAGTGAATGAGGCAATGTGTATTGCAGAGCAAAAATTCTTAGTCACAGCCACAGAGCTTTATAAATATTATGCTTACAGATGCTGAATATGTTGCTCTAACCTTATTAATTATGCAGTAGATTCATGTAATCACTGACTATTTTTATATAGCCATAAACTGACAATCCATAATTTCACACATTCACTGGTGGAAAAATATAAAATAACATACAAAACCATTAGATTTGCAAATTTGAATTAATAAATATCACATTAATCATCCATATAAATTCACTTTTGTACTCTTATTTATTAAGATACTCAACTGATTTTATTCTTTTTCTCACTCAATATTAGCTTCTCATAGCATTAGATATCTTAAACTAACTGTGACAATGTGATTGTGTGTTTATGCAATAATGTTGTGATCCTTTAACTATTCAGCCAGTATTTCTGACTATAACACCCTTTCTCTTTCCTTTTTTAGCAAAATCCCTTAAAAAATTAAAAAAGTAATGATGTGAACAAGTACAACGGAATGTTCTCCTTAATTCTGAACCTTTTCTAAAGTTAGTACAATTAGTAATTAATCAACTGTATCGCAGAGAGATTGGAATTTCATCTGGAAAAGATTATATTATTAATCAGCTCTATTTAGGGATTCTTCTGTTTACCAAAAGAGTGAAAAAGCCTAGAAAATGTGGTCTAAAATGGCCTGTCTTATACATTCTGGCTAGTTTGTGATGCCTGGTGAATTATATGGTTTTCGATAGAAATAATAAAAACTGTAATATTTGTAATACTGGTGAAACAAGAAACAGTGGTAATACTAAAGATAAGCATCATAAATTTATTTTTTCTTAAATGTAGGCACTTGAAATGTATGAACTTTATTCTATACAAACTCTTAGAGGCCTGAATAGAGAACTGTACTGGCGATTAAAGAACTGTTAAGTTTTAAGGTTAATATGGCTGCTGTTAGTTCTCCTAGAGTAAGAAAGTTTAATTAATACTACTGATAGCAGAATACAAGTTTTTTCTGAAAGGTTGGACAATTACTGAAAGGAAAGTGCTTGATGTAAATTTACTGCAAGTGTAATTTAATATATTTTATTGTTGGGATTTTTTATTATATCAATGAAAAACTGATAAAGTTAAACCCTGTCATGCATAATTGTATTAGTCCTTATTTCATTAGCTCCGCTGATCCAACTTTAGATTCAGAAAATTCAAAGAGAGAAATCTTTTATTTCTTGTTGGATAGCGTTATTATAGCAATACCATTTTAAAAAATAAGTATTATTTATATATATAAAAATAGGTAATATTCCAATCATATTCTCAAAAAAATTTAAGTTCATTCTTTAGGAGAATCTTCTATATTGAACCTGATTGAAATCCAGTTCAATGGTGTTGTTATTAAACAAAAAAAAAGAAATTTATTAAGCTTTTAATTTTAATTAAACGTAGAGTTTAAATTTGCAATATTATTTAAAAAGAATGCGTGTATCCAAGTATACACGCGTTTATATGTAAAACGGATTTTTTAAAAAATATTTATCGATTTATTTTAAAATAGTTTTCATATACCGCCTGTTTTTAAATCCATTTGATTTAAAAACAAGCTGGCTAGCTAATTGCATTCCTGTTGCTTTTATTTTAATTATTGTAAACAATTTTGATAGCGGAGATTTGATTTTTATGTTGTTGTTTTCATTTCAATAAACCCTGGGTAGAATTCTTAGATAGATTGAGCGGGAGATTAATATTTGCCCTGCCTAAGGCGTAGAAATTGGACAACAAGTAAAGTGTTTCACGGGAAAATGGAGCAACGTATAAATAGCCCCGAAAATTTGGAGTGTCAGTTAATTCAGTTTTGAGAGATAGACAAGTGGTTTTCTCACGTGAAAGTTATATCAGCGCGGACATTTAAATTTCTTAGTTAAAGGACATCAGCTGTTATTAAATACTTTCGCTTGCAAAAATGAAAAATTCTATCCTTGTTATCACCACTCGAATGGCTTGCTAACTCCACAAAAGACGGATCCCTGACTTCCAAGTTTGCTCCAGTAATGCCTTGAACACCTAAAAGAAGCTGGAACCTCTCTACATCTACCTTGCTGCCTAAAGAACCTGAAAATGAACTTAAGTAAAAGTGCGCACTCTACGTGAACATTGCTTTTACCGAAAGGTAACTATTTTCTTTTTATTCTTCCCAGGGTAAATTAATTCTCATTAAATCTCCGCTCAATCTAATCATAAATATGTATTCCTAAACAATATAGCCTCATATTTAATATTTGCTGTGTTTTCTAAGATTTTGTAAAGTGTCTTGGAATCTTAGTTTTAAGATTACAAGTTGCTTTCAGTTTTTGTTTATTGGAGAGTGACGAGTGAGTTTCCTATTTTTATGTAAGACTTTTATAAATGCTTTAGCGGTCGTGCATTTTAAATGCTTACCTGTAATTATTTAGCATTCAATAATTAATTTTTATACTCTACGTTTGCGCTTTTGCAAACCTCCAAAAATCTTTTGGCTCGCGACTTTATTGTCTAATTTGCCGCAGGTGGAGATTTCGTTTTTTTAATATCTCTAAAAGTGGAAATTAGAATTGTGTTTTTCTTTGTAAGTTTAAAAGTCATCAACAGGAAGATAAAATTTATCCTTTCTTAAACTACAGGTGAGCAATACTTTCGTTCTGCTAGAGTATTTAAACTTTTGATATTTCGTACTCATGTGCACTCTCCGATAGATTTCTTTTTGTATTTATTATGTGTGCTTTAAATTTGTCAGAGCGTGTACTCAGAATTTGTTTGTAAGTTTATTTTCTTTTCTTTAATTGCTGGGGCAGACGTAACTGTTTTTCTAATCATTTACTTGTCTCTTATTGAGACCATTAATTATTAATTTTAAAGTAATTTTCGCCAATCGTTTGGCTGGGATTCACCAATTTTAATTGTTTTACTTCATTTCAATGATATTTTTCGGTTGTTCTTGAGGTGGATCAATCACCGTTATTTTAAACGTAGTAATTGGTGCAGCTCATACCGATATAAGGACATTCAAGGTCTGACCATGTTTTAGATCTTCGAACAGCTCATCGGCACTGGATTCTTTGGTCTATTTCAGGGGCATATGGTTTAAATATCTGAAAGTGAAAACCAATGTTTAGGTGAATCCTCTGCTGAATGAAATTTGCTTCCTCCCTTTTACATTTGTTTATTAGAAGATCAGTCAGTCTGTCATAGCTTTGCCTTTAGTATGTCTGGTACATGCCTGAGTTAACCCCCATCTCTTGTGTCATAAACTTATTATATTTAATAATTTATTTTCTCATAATAAAATTTATGAAATATGTTTAAACTTAATTTGGCTGACGTTTGTCTTTGTGCTTTTGTCTCAATTGTCTAAACAATTTAAGATCTCTTGTTTCTCCCTGGGTCTAGTCGGCGCAAACCATCATCATCATCTATTCTGATCACAGTAAACAAATTTTCCAGACACGTAGTGGTCTGGTGGCGCCCTCTGTTTCAGAATAGATTGATAGACGAAATTAAAAGCTTTCGTCCGGCACATAATAATAATTTTTTAGTGCTACCAACATGAGGCTTCGAGTTTTCAAACTCATGTGAGATTTTGTTTGGACAATTGAGAAAGATTTCAGGTGTAAGAGGCAAGATCTAGTAGGTGGAGGTTTGGTTTTGATAATTATTGCATGTATTTTGGAGCAGTTTGGTAGAATGGGGTTCGTCTTTCTTTTTAATGAAATAATTTATAAACTGTAAAAGCGTATTTTCGAAAAGTCTATCGGAGTAATTTTATTTCAAGAGTTAAATATAGTTCGTCTTTCTTTTATATGAAATAATTTATCAACTGTAAAAGAGTATTTTCTAAAAAGTCTGTCTAAGTTAATTTTATTTGAAGAGTTAAATATAGTTCGTCTTTGTTTTGAAATAATTTATAGAAAACAGTAAATAGCGTTTTATTTGCTTTTAGATTTTTAAGTTTGTTTTTTAAGAAGTAAGTATAGTGAATTTAGTCTTGCATGAAAATGGGAGTAGTTAAAAAAGATGAGTCAGAGACGCATATCATGATGAAGAAATTGATGAAGATGATGATAGAGATGAAGGAAGAACTGAGTGAATTCAAGAAAAGTCAGCAAGCAATGATGGCAGAGTTTAAAGCGGAAATAAAGGAGGAAATTAAGCAGGTCCAACAGGCAATGAAGAAAGAAGTTAGTGAAGTTAAACAGGGCCAGCAGGCTATAAAGGAAGAAATGATTATGGAAATGAGAGAGATGAGGGGAGAAATAACGGAAAAAGTAGTAGAAACTCAGGAAGTAGAAAAGGTTGAGGTCATAGAAGATATAGAAATTAAGGTAGCACAGGATTGTACTAGGCCAGAAAAGGTGGAAATAAAGTTAGAAATAAGCACAGATGGGTTACAAATAGAAAGTGTGGTGGAAAATCTAGTAAATGTAGATAAAGAAATAGAAGAAAGTTATAAGGTAAAAACAGAAAAGCAGGTAGAAGAGTCTCCACGTGAAACTAAAAATAAATTGTTTTCAATAACTGTTTGTGTTGAATATGAATGTGAAAAGAAGATAAGAGTTAAAAAAAAGATTAAGAAATATGATTTTAAAGCTGAAATAGAATGCATCTATAGAACAATCTTATTTAAAACGTTCAAAAAATGGGTAGAAGATAAAATTTTTCCCTTTACTAAGGTTGATATGCTCAAAAATAAAGTAGGAAAGGTTGAGGAATTGGGAAGTTTCGTGAAGAAAAAGATTCCATTGTATAAGCTAGAAAATAAAGCAGAACGAGAAAGAGACAAGAGAATATTGTATAAGCTAAGAAAATATAAGAGTGGGAGAGGAACTTATTTTAGTAAGTTAGTAAAAAGAGTAAAACAACCACTGGACAAAAGTTAAGGGTTCAGCATTTAGCAATCGGACAGATTGTTTTTAATAAAAATAAAATTTTTGTTAATGAATTACGAGAATGGAGAAAGGTTTTGATTCAAATGAAATATTGTTTTGTTTTTCTGAGTGCGAGGCAAACGTTCGGCCGAATTTCTAAGAATATTTTTAAAGTGTTTATAGTTTAAAAAAAAAAAAAGTTACAGGAATTTTTTTTTTTTTTTTTGATCACGTTTTGAGGCAGTTGAACCTGATTGAAATCCGGTTCAATGGTGTTGTTATTAAACAAAAAAAAAAAGAAATTTATTAAGCTTTTAATTTTAATTAAACGTAGAGTTTAAATTTGCAATATTATTTAAAAAGAATGCGTGTATCCAAGTATACACACGTTTATATGTAAAACGGATTTTTTAAAAATATTTATCGATTTATTTTAAAATAGTTTTCATATACCACCTGTTTTTAAATCCATTTGATTTAAAAACAAGCTGGCTAGCTAATTGCATTCCTGTTGCTTTTATTTTAATTATTGTAAACAATTTTGATAGCGGAGATTTGATTTTTATGTTGTTGTTTTCATTTCAATAAACCCTGGGTAGAATTCTTAGATAGATTGAGTGGGAGATTAATATTTGCCCTGCCTAAGGCGTAGAAATTGGACAACAAGTAAAGTGTTTCACGGGAAAATGGAGCAACGTATAAATAGCCCTGAAAATTTGGAGTGTCAGTTAATTCAGTTTTGAGAGATAGACAAGTGGTTTTCTCACGTGAAAGTTATATCAGCACGGACATTTAAATTTCTTAGTTAAAGGACATCAGCTGTTATTAAATACTTTCGCTTGCAAAAATGAAAAATTCTATCCTTGTTATCACCACTCGAATGGCTTGCTAACTCCACAAAAGACGGATCCCTGACTTCCAAGTTTGCTCCAGTAATGCCTTGAACACCTAAAAGAAGACAGAACCTCTCTACATCTACCTTGCTGCCTAAAGAACCTGAAAATGAACTTAAGTAAAAGTGCGCACTCTACGTGAACATTGCTTTTACCGAAAGGTAACTATTTTCTTTTTATTCTTCCCAGGGTAAATTAATTCTCATTAAATCTCCACTCAATCTAATCATAAATATGTATTCCTAAACAATATAGCCTCATATTTAATATTTGCTGTGTTTTCTAAGATTTTGTAAAGTGTCTTGGAATCTTAGTTTTAAGATTACAAGTTGCTTTCAGTTTTTGTTTATTGGAGAGTGACGAGTGAGTTTCCTATTTTTATGTAAGACTTTTATAAATGCTTTAGTGGTCGTGCATTTTAAATGCTTACCTGTAATTATTTAGCATTCAATAATTAATTTTTATACTCTACGTTTGCGCTTTTGCAAACCTCCGAAAATCTTTTGGCTGGCGACTTTATTGTCTAATTTGCCGCAGGTGATTTCTGTTTTTTTAATATCTCTAAAAGTGGAAATTAGAATTGTGTTTTTCTTTGTAAGTTTAAAAGTCGTCAGCAGGAAGATAAAATTTATCCTTTCTTAAATTACAGGTGAGCGATACTTTCGTTCTGCTAAAGTGTTTACAACTTTTAAGATTTTCGTACTCATGTGCACTCTCCGATAGATTTATTTTTGTATTTATTACGTATGCTTTAAATTTATCAGAGCGTGTACTCAGAATTTGTTTGTAAGTTTATTTTCTTTTCTTTATTTGCTGGGGCAGACGTAACTGTTTTTCTAATTATTTGCTTGTCTCCTATTGAGACCTTTTAGTATTAATTTTAGACTAATTTTCGCCAATCGTTTGGCTGGGATTCACCAATTTTAATTGTTTTACTCCATTTCAAGCATATTTTTCGGTTGTTCTTGAGGTGGATCAATCACCATTATTTTAAACGTAGTAATAGGTGCAGCTCATACCGATATAAGGACATTCAAGGTCTGACCAAGTTTTAGATCTCGAACAGCTCATCGGCGCTGGATTCTTTGGTCTATTTCAGGGGCATATGGTTTAAATATCTGAAAGTGAAAACCAATGTTTAGGTGAATCCTCTGCTGAATGAAATTTGCTTCCTCCCTTTTACATTTGTTTATTAGAAGATCAGTCAGTCTGTCATAGCTTTGCCTTTAGTATGTCTGGTACATGCCTGAGTTAACCCCCATCTCTGGTGTCATAAACTTATAATTAATAATTTATTTTCTCATAATAAAATTTATGAAATATGTTTAAACTTAATTTGGCTGACGTTTGTCCTTGTGCTTTTGTCTCAATTGTCTAAACAGTTTCAGATCTCTTGTTTCTCCCTGAGTCTAGTCAGCGCAAACCACCATCATCATCTATTCTGATCACAGTAAACAAATTTTCCAGACACGTAGTGGTCTGGTGGCGCCCTCTGTATCAGAATAGATCGATAGATGAAATTAAAAGATTTCGTCCGGCACAATATATATTGATTTGACCGCTATTAAACACTAAAATTGTTGCTAATTTGGATCTTCAGAACTGTCATATTATTGAAGTATGGAGTTATCTTAAGAAGTGTGTATGGTTGTAAGTAAATCTATATTGGTTCATTAAAAAAAGGAACCATGACTGATTTTCTAGCAATGATCTTATTATTAGTGATTTAATTAAAATAAAACATGAGACATTTTGGAATAATAAATTAAATGTGGAACTTCATAATAAATTTAAATATCTGGAAGCAAAAGTTCAACAATTGACAAGAAGGTTTAAAATGATTGGTGGATTAAAACTGCGAAAAAAATACAGACATTCGCTGAACATAGACATTCTGAATCTTTTTTGATGCATTGAAAGCAACATCTTGTCCAGAGGTACTACACTCCTCTTGAATTCACCAATGGCAAAGATATTTTGAACAGTTGGAAAAAGTATTTTGACGATCTTTTAAAATAATGATATAAATATTGAAATGTCACCTTGTTGTGATATATCCGTTTATCTATTCATTTAGATTTGGACAAAGATAAACAGCTTACTGAAGTCAAAACAGTTCTCTGTCATATTAAAAATGAAAAAGCTGTAGATTCTGATGAAATATCTGGAGATGTTTTAAAATGTAGTAATGTATGTTAGCTTTAAAAATATTGGACTAATATTTGAAATTAGTTGTTTAACCACTAAAATTTATTTATATTATAAAGCTTCTACATGTTGGATTACTACAGGTGGAGAATCTGAGACATTTAAAATTAAACTTTCTGTTAAAAAGGGATATGTACTTACTCCAACATTATTGTCACTTTTTATGACAGAATTGTTTAGATGGCTTAACGAAATAGGTTTGATAGTGCAAATTATTTCGAATCTTTTATAAGTAAAAAGAAAAATTTAGTGAATTCTAGATTCACAATAAGCTGATGATAGTGCTATTTTTGCCAGTTTATTGCAGAATGCTTTCAGTATTTTAAATGCAGTATATAAAGACTGGTTTATTAATCAATCAGTGAAGAAAAATACTCAGCTACTTTCAGCTTGGATGAATATTAACTTGAGAATGTAAATCAGTTTAAACACTTTAGTAGTTTTGTAAGTGGAAAGGTGGCCTTCGTTATCGAGATCTCCGATCTGCTGCTGTTACTTTTAGTAGTTAAAAAAAGAGAATATTTCATCACAGGAAAATGACTACAACCACTAATTTAGCTGTATATAGAGGTGTTATTTTATTCAATTTATTATAAGAAAGTGAAATTTGGACACTCAATCAGTACAATATTTACGCACTAGAAAAGTTTTATTTAAATACGCTCCAAAAAAAATGTAAAATGCAATGACAAGATTATAAAATCAATCAATGTGATCTTCAGTTTGCAGGATGATTATTATTGAGCCCACTATTGTAAAATCCCAACTTCATTGAATTTGACATATAAAACGAATGTGCAATGGAAAATTTCCTAAAAGAGTGTTTTATGGTAAACTTGAGCATGAGTTTTATGGGAGAGAAAGACCTTAACTACGTTATAGTGATTATCTCAAAAGACATCCATTCTAAAGAAATTCAGTGCTAATTTAATCCGTTGAGAAGATATATCAGAGAAGAGAATATATTGGAGATCTACGACTAGACATTGGCTTGAAATATTTCAGATAAGTTTCTGCTCGGTGAACTAAAAGACCACATCGTAAAATATCAAATAAAGCGAAAAATGTACTAGCTTAGTCTAAACGTCTTAGTATTTGTCATCCACTGATTGGTTTGTGTAATCATCGCTGGCATTTATTTCTTTTTTTTCTACTCTTGTATTTAGAGTTGGCCGGCCATATTAATTTCTGAGTGATTATTTATTATAATTAATCTCTTTTTTATTAATTGTTTTTATTGATGTCAAAATTATATATTTTTTAAAATTAAACTGTATTGATATATTCATCTATCATCTATATTTTTTTGTATTTACAAGAAGGCTGGGAATCAAATCGTAATAGATACAGAACGCGAGAGTATTGTAATACAACCACAACTATTGCAAACATTATTAATTTGATTAAAGTTCAATAATAATGATTAGAACGTATGTTAAAATGATAACTTGCATTCATTTTTTATTCTATTATCTTTATTACGCATGTAATCTAAAATTACTAATATTTTATTAAAATGTTAAATATCCTGAATGACATCGCCAATAAAAGTAACAAACTTTGATAATAATTCTTTTAATTCCTAATTTAATTCAAAGTATTTAAATTTCAGTTTACTTCTCTACTTAATTTCATATTTATGTTAGTTTTAACGCTGGCCTTTATTCAATTTCAATATTAACATTTATAAAGACCCGGTCTCCAAGTGAAAATACGACTGGTTCACTCTCCTAACTTTCTTCAGGGCATCTGAAAATCATTACATGCATTAAATTATTAAAAAGCAACATAATACCATAAATATTTTAAAATGCTAGTTTGTGTGTATCATGGGTAATGACTGACTGTTTCATACTTTGATAGATTCTTTTCAGTGCTCTCTCTGCCGTTGTCGCTAAATCTTGCAACCATTTTTAGCTTTACTGTAAAATACAGTTTGAATCATCAAACGTTTCAGTTGTAATTTTATTTTATTTAAAACAAAACTCAATGTTAGTATGTTATTTTATCATAGATTAAACTATGAAACACATATCACATCATACTTATAATCCTGAGAAGCAAGTATCTTAAAATTTTAGCAGTGAATAATGAAACTACATCACCACATAAAACATGCATTGATTCAAAGACGGTACTTCTGGCTGCTTGGAGAATCAGTTACCATTTTACAGCACATTGCCTATATCATTCATATATTGAAACATCTTTAAATATATCCAACGCATTTCTCAATAACTTTCAAAATAATGTAAGACTTTTTAAGAGATAAAATAAAAATATTAATTAACTTGTAAAGTAATCTCAAATTTATATTTTTTCCTTTGTAAATCCATTATAGAGTGTGTGAAGTCCATTATAATCTTCTCATTGAAAATTAATAATACAAAAACAATATTATGACTAATGTAAAATGCTTTTCTTGAAAGCTAGTGGGAAATTGCTATGCACAGTCTATATAGTGTACCGGTCAAAATATGTTTATCCATCTAACATGAGCTAGAACTCACAAAATGCACTTTAAACCCAGTCAAGCCCAAGATTTAGGTCAGGGACCAGCCTGGATTCAAACCTACTCTCTAAGCCCCAGATCAAACACCTAATGAATAACATAATAGTGATGGCACATGAGAATTAATTTTAATCCGGCCGACTAGCAAAGCTGAGCAAAACAATGAGACATCTATTAACTATGACTAAACTAAAATATATAAGCAGGCTTTACTTTTGGAAGTGGAGAAAAGAAGAATTCGAACTACTCAAATAAGTTAGACAATAAAATATAGTTTAATATATTGACAAATTATTATACATTTATAAATTAATTATAATAGGTAGAAACCCTATCAGTAAAAGCTAGCATCTTCCTCTCCAAATTTCTAGTATATTCCAATCAATTCATTTACTTTTTATTTATTTTTACCCAATTATTTTTCTAGCTCTAGTTCACTTCCTTTTTCTATTATCCTATTATAATAAAATCCTGTTCTCATATTTCCTTTTCTAATTTTTATCCATTTTTTATCTTTAAATTTCTTTCTTTCTTTACATAATTTATCGTGATTAACTTCCAAGAATATGTACTCCAAAAATAAATGCACAATATAATATAGTTTTCATTTTCATATAAAATATGTTGGTAATTCAAATCCTTCTTGCAGTTTTCTTTTCTTTTTTTAGTATATAAAGTTTCTTCCCAGGCGCCAAATAACAATAAATTCCCTTTAGTGCTGTCACATATCCTTTCATATTAAATATAATTTTTTATTCTTGTATAATTCTGAACAGTTTGCCATAACTCTACTTTTTAAACCAATTTATCTATTTTCCTCATCCCCCATAATTGTGTATCTGTAATTTATTCTCTATACATTTATCCCATTTCTTATGGAAATAAATTAACTAACTAATAGTTTACATATTGTAAAACCTTTCTTACTCTAAGTTTTCCATATAATTCCATTAAATACTACTTTTACTAATTTATTTTCATTCATATGTTCACATCTGAATATTTTTAATTTTAATTGTTATTATTATTGACGAAGTCCGCTTCATTTTAATTTTAATGGTCTCATTTTCCATTCACTAGTTTAATTCTTGTCATTTACTTCTTCTATAAGATATCTTTAATGTGATGAGTGTCTGATTATGTAATTTAAAATTCTTGCATCCATTTCCAGTTCTTATACTTCCGAGCTCAATTTTTATATGAATTCCAGAACATCAAAGCTATATTAAACAAATTTAAGAACAAATAGTTATGTTTATTCTTCGTATTACCATATACTGAAACCTTTGGTTTTAACCAAAGCTTCCTTAGTTGGAAGCTGGTTTTGGTAACGTCAGTTTAGATCAAAAATTTCCTCATAAAATGTGTTAAATTTGATATAAAATTATTTAAAGAGTATTAATTTTAGATTAAAATAGAAATTGGAATAGGTTTCCATGAATTATTTGATATGTAATAAAATATCAGTCATAAACACTTGAAATGAAAATCGTTTATTTATAATGTAAATGTAATAGGGATTTAGAACGCCGTAATCTGTCAAATTTAATATAGTTTATTTGTTAAAATTGTTTTGTAAGTAGTTATTAATAATTTAGAGGGATCAGAAAGGGGAAATAAATATTTATGAAGTAAATATGATTTCTAGTTAGTAAGAAATTGGCTGATGAAAAACGTATCGGTTGGGGGAGTAAAATTTTAGCTATAGAATATCTATTGGAAGAAATTTGTATAGGAAATCAAGGGTTAATAAAAGCATTAAAACTGTTCAAGCAAATCGCGTTTGTGTGCGTGTGAGGTGCGTGAACTGAAGCAGGCAAAATTTTAATTATAGAAATAACTATTAATTATTATTGGGCATGTATGATATCGACAGAAAGCTTATTGAAAGAGCAATTATTTTATCTTAATATCATGTCCGTAGCAGCCAGTTCTCATTCAAAATCTTGATTTCAAATTCGGTGTGCTATGAATTTTTTTAATTAAAAATTTTCATTTTGTTCTTTCAAGCAGTTTTCCAAAGAAAAGATCTAGAAAAAACCACATGGTTTCTGTCGGAATGTGAATAATTAATTGGAAAACAATAATAAATAGCCAATTAAAATTAGGGTATATGGTTTAATTCACAGAAGACGTCATTTAGAGATTGATTGGCAGGACATGACTATAAAACTCAGCCATTTTCTGAGAGGGGGTTTCTTTTCATTTTGTCTGGGGTATAATTCCATTGGGGTTTGAAATCCTTAATTTAAACTAATATAGAGTAGTTTTATCGTTCTTCCTGGCTCAATCCCTGACTGAAAACTTGAATCAAAATTTGTATTATTGTGAAAATAAGATACGTGCTTAAGCTTTCCACATCAGGCATATATTAATTCTTCCTGAAATTAATTAGCAACTTGATTCTTTATAGGACCATCATGACCACAACTAATAGGAAAGTAATGCAACATTGGCCGAAGACAAAATTTTACTTTGAGAAAAGTATGTAAACCATAAGTTTAATGAATGTTTATTTTAATTATTCATTTCTACTGATAGATAAATATTACAATTCGTGTTACAAAAGATTTAGAATGAAAATAACCATCATAAAAGAAGAGTGTGGATCTGAACTACAGTACAAATGTATATGTTAAATCCCACATAAAATGCTGCTTGGATCATCAATGCCTTAGAAAGCTGATGTATCAATGAAAGTCAAATGGTTATCATATGACAGAAAATTTTATATGGTTATCAAACTGAGATATTAAAAAGCCATTGAGAATTTCAAGGAATGTAATGCTATAATTATGAGAAAGAATACCTCAAGTTATCTGACTTCGCTAGCATGAGCAGTAATAAACAGAAAGACTCATTTGTCACATGGACAAATTACAATAAAGCTGGTTAAATTATATTATAATGGTAAATGAAATCTATTCAAAGAAACCTAAACTGCCTGAAAGGAATTAAATCAATGTTTAGAAAATTATTGCCTCATCTAACTAAACATCATATTATGATTGGATAATGTGATTCTTAAAAACAAAACTCTCTGGATTATTTTCTGCGTGTCTGAAAAGAATGATATATTTGTAATACAAATTCTAATAAGAAAAAGAGAAATTCTAATAAGGAAAAGAGAAAGGTGCTTCACTCTTGAATAGAGTAACCTTGTGGATTACTTAATGAAATATTACTTTTAAATTTCCATGGATTAATTGTTGGACAATGTGTGCACACAGAACTATTAAGAGATAATTACCACTGCAGGAATATGAAAGGAACTTGGGATGACTATACTGGAAAGAGACTATAAGTATTATTTTTTATTAACTGTTATTTGTTTCTATAAGCCATTTGTTTAATGCATTATAGTACTATTTATTATATGTATAAGTCAAGTGTTAGTGAAATATTTTTTTCCTTTAAAGTTAACATAGTAGTTTAAAAATATGCTTTCTTTGGAATAATAAAATTTACCCTAATGATAAGAAAGAGAAATATGAATGAAAGGATATAGTAGGTAAGGTATTAATTAGAATGGTTTATTACTTTAAAATTTAGTTATAATAAAATTGATATATTCTTATCTTTGAATGCATGTTGTTGATAGAACGAGATAATCTTGTCCCCGTTGAGAGAAAATTATTATATGAACGATGCGCATTTCTTATTTCTAGTTATTAAAGACATAAATTGATTTTATGTGTAAGCGTGCTTAAGCTTGTAAAATTATTGGCTAATACGTCGGTGCGATATTTTGTGTGTAGAAGTTAGATTTAAATTCTCATATATGTGTGTGGATTGGTGAGTGACCCTTGTATGCTTGAGGTTGGTTGAGTTATCACCACCTGGCCAGTTGAGCTGGAGCATAGCTTACTCATTAAGTAGTTAATAAAATTTGAAGTAGTTAGAAGTTGTGGATGAATTTCCCACCCTATGTTCATGTTACACCGTAAGATGATTTCTGTGTTAATGGCAATAGTGCTTTGTACAAACCCATCCATATTTGGATGCCTAGAGACCAGTTCTAGCATGTCTCAGCCCTTATAAAGAGGTGCTCTCTTGTTTATGGGTCATTGCTGATACTTATATTGATTCCGAATTCTTTTTCCACGGGCGTATATTTGTTTGAAGAATATTAAGAGTAAATGTTGTTAATATTGCTGGAAGGGTCATAGAATCAGTTCATTGTTTCTTTATGGCATGTAAGAGTTAAAGTACAATCTATTTTAGTGATGTACTACGCTTGGCTTAGCTTTACATAGCTGGTTAAGAGCCAATAAAAATTATAGAATTGAATTTCAAATTTGGAAAATAAAAAATAAAAAAATTTGTTGTGATAAGCAGTGCGCATTGAATTTCCAGATTACCGCCAGAGCAAATCCTCGGACTGGTAAGCTAAATAAAATGTTATTGTTGTTGGGAACATTGGATATTATCTATGCGTGGGTATGTGAAAGTATGACTCACGTGAGAGCTAATTCTTTAACGCTTGAACAGTTAGTTCATCTATGAATGTATGGATAAGCTAATGCTTTATAATATTTAGAAATTTAAAATAGTCTATCAAGGTATATTAATTTGCTCAAATTGATATCTAACTTATAAGTTTATTTCTTATCTAAAAAAAGTTCTTTATGACCAGTGTCATTAACCATGTGCTAAGGAAGGTAATATAGAGTTAAAATTCAAGAAATCAGAGTTTTAAAATAGATTATAATAAGTTAATAATTGTTTGTTATAGTATTAAATATGTTCTGTATCCTACAGATAGCCAGAATAGTATAGTCATTTGTTAGAAAAGAAAGATAATTCTGTAGCAGCTGTGAATCCTATCTTGTTAATAATATGATAATGTTTTATATTTTACATTTTGTTGCTATTCAAGAAAAGAGAGAGCTACGGAGATTTGTAAATAATGTAAAAAACGTTCAGGTTATTACTGTTAATAAAATTTTATAATTTTTAAATAAAAGCCTTGTCTGTGTATCAATGTTTTGTGGATCCTACAAATTCCAGAAGTCCAATCATAAATCATACATCATTACACTAATATTTGAATTTAATTATATTTTAATTATTTATAACTGCATTATGATAAAGTACTTGAAAGATTATTTTATTATATTCAAGATTCCTATAAAGCTTTTATTATAAAATTAAAAGAGAAAAAATTATTTCAACTTCTGCAAACTCAGATAATAAGTAAGTGGATCATAATCAAATAAATTTAGCAACACTAAAATTAAAGTTATTATATGCAATAGGGTTTTCAGATGATATTGAATGCTGTGGGTGGACATAAAATCTCTTCTCCATTCACTGTATTCGAATACCTTCCCAGGTGACCTTTAGTAATCAAAAATTTAAACAACCGAAGTATTCAAGGGATTTTACCAACAAATATTTATAGCAGAAATTCTGTTTATTTATTGTTTTGAAACAGAAAGAGTGGACATTGGCTTGGCTAAAATAAGTCAAGGTCGACTATAACTGTAATCACCGGGAGAGTATTCAGAAATCACAAATAATTTTTTATCAGTATTTAAGTTGTCACACATTGCTATTCCGAAGCCATGAGATGGGATTGTCATGTAGTAGTGAAAAGTTGGCGAATGGGAATCAATTAGAAAATAAAGAAAAGTTTTTAATTAGCAGTTGTTAATATTTGCAAAACTAAAGTATCATCGATAGCATAGTAGAGAGATGGATTATGATGATGATGATGGGCTAGGAAATAATTTACATTTACTCAAATTTAATTGACTTTGATGAGGGATGGATGGGGAGAGTGCTGAAGAGATTTAGTGCACAGTGTGAGTTGAGTTGAGACTATCCTCTTCTCCAATAGATTTAATAAATTACTAAGTTATTATTAATTAATATCGCTTTCAGTGTTGATTCGTTAGAAATTTTATTTGTTTACCCCATTCATAAAGTATTAACGTAGATAATTAGGTCAATTATTAATCTATTATTAACCTATAATAAGAATAGTATATAAAGTCTTCATTAGAGTGGCAATTTGACGCCCTGCGATTTCATTATGTGCTGTCCCATCACCATCGATTTCGAAGCCATCCACTCTGCAGAGTGCGTATGTGTGCACGGAAAGTTGGAAGTAACAGCAAGGAGGAAGGGAGAGGTTACAATACATATGTTCTTTTCTTTTATTATATACATATCTATACATACATTATACATATATTTATTTTATAATTAATTATTAATAATTTCAATCCAGAATTATTGTTTATCTTGGAGTTTATCTTTCTTATATTTCGAACATATTTTATTTTTATTTTATTTCTAATAAAATTTATCCTGAAAGCCAAACAAGATTATTTTTAAAAATGTCATTCATATGATTACTATAAAAGTCTTGCTTACTTAATATTGCATTTACAATTATTAATAAAAGTGATACATGTGTAAAACTATAAAATCTAATATCTTGCTACCTAATTCTTATTTAACTAATTACATAAAAGTTTCAAAAACTGCAATTAAAAAGACCAAATTGTATGATTATACAAATAATGACTTCATTAATGTTTAAAAGTTATCAGGTTCAGTATTTTCTTTTCTTTTCTTATTTAATTCTACTATTATTTTTTTTATTACTTTATATTTTGTAACTTTTTATTATTTCATATTTTATATGCCTTTGTTTAACTTATTCTATTTTTTTTTTATCCATCAACCTTTTTGAGAAATCTTGTAACCCAATTTTTATTCACTTTACAATTTCTAATCTAATTAAAACTTTGCACACATATGCATTCCTTATGACAATACATTTTTTTGAAGTACACAACCAATTTTAGCAACAAAAAAAACATGAACAATTTATAAAGGATGTGATGTGATGATGCACTGTGACTTCTCCTTATATGGAGCAGCTATGCCCAGAGAAACCTGTTAGCCACTTTACCTTCCCTTTCCATTCTCCATCCTAAGTTTTCCCATAATCTGCTCCATCCCATTTCCACAACATAATCTTTGTCAATGACATGACCTTCATATCTAAATCCCTCTTATTTTTCCCCAAACCTAGCATAAAAACCAATAACTCACTTTCTGTATAATCACTTTGTTCATATTTAATCTTCCATAACTTCATTATTTGCACCCTTTCTGCTTCCAAGCATTTACATTGAAGTAACAGATGCCTAATATTTTCTATGCCTTCCTTACACAACTTGCAGACTAAATCACCCATATTTTTTCATTTATGTGTATATTCCCTTGTTGCTAAAGATCCTGTTCGAGCCTTAAACAAACTACTTTCCTTACTATTATTATAAATTAACTTACACCCAATGTTCCGTTTACTTCTATATATATTTAAACTCGTTTTATGCTCCATACTAGTTCTCAATCTCTCCAACTCCCTATTCTTTATTAAAGCATCTATTCTTCTATCCCACTCCTTACCACTAAAACACTCAACATTCCTCCTAACATAATCATCCCACTTTTTGTACAAGTATATGACATAAATTCTTTATCCAATTTCAGAATTCTTTACGGTACTACCATCTAGTGGTATTAAATTATATCTAAACTTTTTTATAAAAATAAAAGTGAAAAAAAAAATACTAAACAAATATTTTTATTCACAAATGCGATAAAAAGTAAAAACAAAATACACTATAAAGTAAAAAAAAAATTTAGTTCACAATATTTTTAATATTATGAAATCCAAATAAAAGCATATGACATTTATGTTTAGAAGTGAATGCTGCATACAAATTTTATTTTCATGATTTGAATAAAAGATGTTTTCTCACAATTGCTCTCAGGCCTAAGAATAAAGAATCTGTCAATCTCAAATGTTTGCATTAAGTTCTCTATGCAACACTGGCATATAGAGATTTGTTTAAAGTAATATAACTATATATGTTTTACCTTTACATTTTACAATCAGGTGAACCAAAACAAGATAAACACACAATAAAGATTGTTGCAAGAAAGTGAATTTAAAGCTAGAACAGAACTATCACTAATGGGCCATTTGTGTTAGTGGAAAATTAACAAAAAATACTTTCTATTATATACTAATGCTTATGAAAAATTTCAATGTATAAATTTAATAAATGAATGTTATCGAGAAAATAAAATTTTAATTTGACAAATAAAAAAGGAAAAATGAAAGACATCAATATCAATGTTTTCTAAACCACTAAACATCACATGATCACCATTTCTTATGCTTGCTCATAACTGTTATTAAAACAGGCAAAACTCTCCATACAGTAGTGCCAAGGCTCCTAACTGATGAAAGCCATAAGCTAGAAACTAGTCTGGGGATATTGGATGAGTAGGCAATAGATAGGGATTTTATGCACAAGCCTTTTGGCATCCATTGTTTACGCTCACTTGCACTGAGTGGCACTACTGTATGGAGAGTTTTGCCTGTTTTAATGTTTTCTAACAAAAATGACTGAATCTGTTTGTTTAAGGCAAATTATAGTAAAGCATATGTTAAATAATGAAGATATTAAATTTAAAAACCAATTTTAATTATAACAAAATAACAAAAACTAATAAGAAAGTTATAAATAGTAGGTAGTTTATAATAAGAAAGTTTTCTTTTTACATAAGTAAATTTTTAGTTGGCTACTTTTCTGGAGAAAAGAATACTATATTCAAATAAAATCTGCATATAAACATCAAATTCTTATCAAAAATAAATATTTAATAAATGTGCCACCAACCAAATTATAACAACTAAGTAAAGGAATTAGATTTAAAATTATTTTGAAATTTATATAGTGTCAAAAAAAGTTGATTTCATACTTTCCTCTCATTAGAAATTCTGCATCGTAGTGGATTATTTTCTGCTTAACTCCAATGGATGCTGACATCTACATAATTTAGTTAGAATTACAATCTTAAGCAGTTTCTAACTATTTAAAATCATTTAAAGCCATTTGTATATTTAATTTTTTACATTCAAAACACACAGTGAGAAATTAGCACTAACTGTGGTATACCTCATGAAAGTAAATTATCATTTTTTCTAGACAACAATTTCTTCATGCTATTAAATTATCAACCATAAAATATAAAAATTATATATAATCTCTGACTATTTTTAATGAACCACTTTCCAACCAAAGAAATTTAAATGATAAGTTTAATGCTGGAAAGTGTAAATGTTTGTGTAAAAACTAATAACATTCATAACCAAAATATATTTATGGACAAAATTAATTAATTAATAAATACATCAAAGTAAAAATATAGTTTAGAAAGTGATTAAACTTCATCAAACACAGACAGTATGATTCTTCCACTTCTGAGATTTCACTATCAGTTATAGTTATAACTATATAGGTTCAACTAAAAAACAGTCATAACTTTTTATTTATTATCTAAAACAAAATCCATTATACCAAGTACATGGAAGCTGAAATCTATGCTGTATCAAACTACATGATTTCAATGATATGCTATTTTTAAAAAAATGTAAACAAACAAGCAAAAATGTAAATATACAAACAAAAAATATCATTAAGATTTGCAATTTTAGTACATTTTATGATACTTGAGCAGCCATTTTCCATTTCTGAGTGTTGTATATGATTAAATCAAAAATAAAATAAAATTTGACATAAATTTTGAAATATGCTATAGGCCTTTTTTATGATCTAGGAATACCATAAATGATCATTTTTTTAAAAAAAAAATTATTTGGGTTATGTTGAAAGGAGATACATTTGATTGTTATTTCCATTATGATATACAGCTTAGAAAATTTTAGAACATACTTAAAGTGACTAAAAATATCAAACAATTAAGAGTGATTATAATTTCTTGATAATGAGATTAGTTCATGTTTTGATAAAAGTTATTGACAAAAAAATATCGGGAAGAGTGTATTTAATTGCAATGAACCCAGCCATTTTACTATGATATTTTGTTTTAAAAAATACAGTTCAGGAAGTGTTTTATTATTATTTTTTTAGTGAATAAAAAAATCTATGTAAATGCCTCTTTTCAATATATTATTAATAGCTATAGTATTGTTGGTTTTTTAAAAAATTATTGTAATTTTAATTTATTTGGCCATCTTACACATAGAGAAAAGTGTCTGTATTTATGTATATATGCTTATTGAAGAGCACTGTATAATAAAAATATTTTCTAGAATCATTCTAAAGAAATTTAATAATCTGATTGTTCCAAATATAATACCCTCATAAAACATCATTAAAGAAAAAAATTAGCATTTGATTTCCTTTTAGTCAGAAGATTATTTTATATACAAACTATTTAAACTGATAGACTAGAAGTTGCTCATATGAACTTTGAATAGTGCTGTAGCTTAATTAATAAAAAAATATGTGGGGTTTCCATTGCAACTCTTAAACTCACAATATGTATTTTATTGATAACAATAAATAAATCACCTAATTATCCACAGCTTTAAGGCTGCATGACATTAGTATTCAATGTATGTTTAGATAAAGCAGAACACGTGATCTCAATTGTATAAATTCTATTATTTTACATAAATATATTATATAGGGGGTTTGAACTCAGACTTTCACATAACCCTCAACCATGTCAGTGGTATGAGATAGCATGGATGGTTGAGTGTCATGTGAAAGTCTGAGTTCAAATCCCCTATATATTACATATATAAGTACAGCTATGAGAAAGCCTGTACTGTAGAAAAAATTCATATTTCAAAATAAATGTGTTAATAAAATATTATAGAATGTATTGCAAGTTTACAGTTTCACATATCAGAATTGCATTTAAAGGAATAACATTCATTTATAACATCTTTCTGATAATACATGGTCTGTTGATCCACCCTGCATGATGGCACTGTTTCTACGCTAAAGCACATAAATATGGTGTTTACAAGGCCGCTCATAGATCTTTCGGCCTGTAAACTGTTCAAACACTAAGATGTTGAAGTCCACCCTTACCCCAACAACTCTAGCATGTTGAACATTATTAGCGATGAGTATGCAATACTCTCTATAGACATTATTCTTGACTAATGTACAGCGTATGACATGAAGGTTTCTGTAGTTGTAATGACGATAAGTATATTAGAACGGATTTTTTTTTTTTTTGCTTAAATGTATTGTAATTGATGTGAGTTAGTAAAAATTGTAATGAATTCTCAAACGCCCCTATTTTCATTGTCAGGGTTCAGAATTCACTAAATGAGGAGTGTAAATCACAATTCAGCAAAGTTCATGATCAAGTTAGCGCACTTTCCGATACTTTTTCGAGATCAAAACAGTTCAATGGTAGATGACCATTCAGCATTGTAGTTTTGAGATGTACCTGCTACAGAAGCAGATGTGGTGGCCTTCCTTCAACCCCAAAAAATATTTTACCCACCCAGAAAAACTGTCTTTGTGGTGGTTTAATGAAATTAAGGCATTATCAAACATCTGAAATGGAATATCAATCACGTCAATGTCAACGAATGTGTTCCATTCGCTCATGGAACAGGATTTGAGGGCTGCCAATCACTTTTTCACAAGTGGTATGGCTAATTTATTATTGAAGCCAGGATCAGATTACAGTGAAGCGTATTAGAGCTGAGTTGGAAAGGTGTCAAAATGCCGTAAAAAATATGACGACAGGTCATAGAGAGGTCTGTCAAGAAAGCCTTGTTTCTCAAAAAGTTTCTTCAAAAACAATAAAAAAGACTTGGAAAAAAAAAGGGTTTCTTAAAATAAAAAAAAAAGACAGAATATTTTAAGAAGCCACCCCCCCCCTTTTTTTATTTTTAAGAAATATACATCAAACCGGTTACAAAAAAAAAAAAAACAACAACAACAACAAAAAAATAAAAATCAAGCAAATCCAAAAATTAAAAACATAAATCAACAAAATTTCAAAACAGCCCGGTAATGTTATATCTATTTATTTTTCACTAGCAACAGCACCTTATAGCGGTATGGGTAATTAGATGATGTATTACTGTCTTTCTTGTCATTCTAAAAGTCTGCATATGCACAAAGTTATTTATATTAAAATTCATTTTATAAACCAGGATTTAAAACACAGTTCTTCAAATTTATTACTCAGACAGCTCATAAGAAAAACCATTACTGAGCACCACCAGGGTCTTTTCCAAAAATATATTTAAATATTACATAGTTATAATGAGCTAAGATATAAATAGTTTCTTTGTATGAAGTACAATATTAATTAATTTTTGAAACTTCTTGGAAAAAAGATTATTATAGTAAAAGTATTTATTTTTATTTTTATGATATTACTGGGTAGAATAGTACAGAGTTGAGTTCAACAAATATAGCGGTTAATATTGAATTTCAAAAATCTTACACATTTCACTTTTCAGCAAAAAACTTTTATTATTGATTACAGTTTCGACTGTACCATGCAGTCTTCATCAGATCTACAAAATTTGAACACACATAAAAATACAACCATTAAAATACATTATTTTATATAAAATTATTAAAATCCTATCAAACTTTTAAATTTTTAAAAAAATATTTCCTAACCTTTTCAATCTATATAATATCATTAACATATTTACCATCCTATTTTATATTCTTTTAAAATCTTTTTTATCCTCTTTCTTTATAACATATACCTATACATATAACTTTAATACATATAATATTTACATTATAAAGTAATTTTAATTACATTACTCCAAAAAAAATTATTTTTTTTAATCACTATCAATATAATCTTTCTTTATCGTTTATTCTAACTAAATACTTATTTCCATTCATTTTACCTTCTTAATTATTCCATATAAAATTTTCTTACTTTATTCTATTCTTTCAACTGTCTCTATCCTCCATTTTACTCTAGTAATTCAACTTCCTTTTTAACCTCTCTTTCATATTCTATCCTACAGCCCTCCCTATTAACTATTTTTATAACTATTAATATTTTTTACGATTTTTATCACACCCAAATAAAAAAAATTTTTTTTCTCTTATACTAATATTTCCTTTTATGCTATTTTTGTTTTTACCCCTCCCCCATTTTTATTAAGATTTGATTTAATTTTCTTTATAAATATTGCTTCCTTTATTTTTCTATCCCTTATTTTATCTGTATAACTAATCATTCTAATGCTCTCTTTCCCAATATTATGACCTGTTTCCATAATATGCATATATATTGGTGACCTTTTATCGTATTTATGCTGTACCAACCTAGTATATATAGAATTTTTTGTTTTGCCCACATACTTATTTCTAATTCTTTTATCTTTACATATTTTACATTCTATTTCATACACCCCATTAATATTTCTCCTCTCCTCATTAATATATTTATTATCTAATATGTCCATCACATTCTTTCTCTTTCTATTCACTATTCTATACCTTATAGTATTCTTAAAAGTTTTATTAATTGTTCTAATAATTCTATTTATCCCATTAACTACTCTATTATCATTAGTTTTAATTCCTATATACTTCTCTCTATTATCTTTCTTCCTTACAACTTCTCTACCTTCTTTTTTTTCCTCTTTAAATTTCTCTTCTATTCTTTCTATATTCTTTCTTAACACTTCTTCTGGAAAATCACTATCCTTAAAATTTTCAACTATCCTCCCTATCTTCTTATCATAATCTTCTTTATTATTACAATAACTAATAGCCCTATGCATCCTTGAATTTATAGAATTAATTTTATACCTATTATCAATATTAGACCTCCAATTCACAATATTATTATTACCTATTTTTCTATACACTTCTGTCTCCAATTCACATCTTTCCTTAACATATTATTTCCTTATTAATATATCTAAATATGCTAATTTATATATCTAAATATACTAATTTATTCTCCTTTTCCCATTCTGCTATAAATTTTAACTTTTCATCCACCTTATTAATTTTATCTATATATTTTTTAATTTGCTGTTCACTTTTATTAAATATTAATATAGCAGTTAAATAAGTATTTTTCAGCATCCCATGGACCTCCTTGTCACACTATCAGAAAATCAAGGGAAAATTGGCTAAATCCAACCTTACATATCTAATACTTTTATCAGTATTATGACTGTGCTGATTAATCGCATGCTCTTTTGGATTGTTTTAAAATGACTTCACCATGCTTCATACAGATCTAAATATTTTAAGGAGTATTAGATACTATACAACATAATATTTTTCTTTGTTTCTTTGTAAAAAAAGTTCAACATGTTTAAAATATAAATGTAAAATAATATTCATACTGAGGTTAAATATAAACTTTTTAATAATATAATTGTACCGAGTGCTTTTGACGTTTTCACTTGGTATTCATAGTCAGTCTGCTGAGAACATTAATATTTTGCTGATTTGAATACTATTACTTTTTTGGTTTATTACACATTCATTTTGTGCAATGAACCATGCCTCCATTTCTCTCTTCACATGCAACTCTAATAGCATTTAGATCACATCTATAGCCATTTTCTTTCTCATGATTGAAAAAAAATGAATGAATTAGATGTTTCAGGCTTAATCTTAGAATTCTTATATATTAATGAATGTTGAATCATTCTGGTTCTATGATTTATCCTAGTTTATTCATAATATATACAAAGACAGTCTTTTTGTTAGCACTTTACGCATAGACAATATTGGATTGGTCCAGTATTAAAATTTTATTCTTTGTATTATTAATGAGCTTAATTACATTTATGGAAGTTTTCAATCCAACATTAAATTTGTCTGAGCATATTTGTGCTATTTTATTAGCGGTATGTGATAGATATTGTA
This sequence comes from Epiperipatus broadwayi, assembly GCA_028023455.1. Taxonomy (NCBI): domain Eukaryota; kingdom Metazoa; phylum Onychophora; class Udeonychophora; order Euonychophora; family Peripatidae; genus Epiperipatus; species Epiperipatus broadwayi. Next base: position 4,895,036 of record JAQFVV010012444.1, on the reverse strand, counting down.
GAACCATTCAGCCTTTATTATTTTTAACAATGTGTTCTATAATAATCTGCTTTTATCAAGTCAGCTATGTAATGTTGAATGTTCTCAGTTCTATCAACTTCGTATTGACATAGGTAATAATTGCAGTATAAAAACTTTTTAAGACCCATAAATTTAGGTGACGTTGACACTTGAGATATTTATGTATCCTCTGATGTGAATGGGGCATTGTGATCATTTTGCATTGGAGTGCATTGTGTGTCTGGTTTAATTTTAAATCTAAATAATGAATTAGATTATTATCTTCCAGCCCAATCTCATAATTCAAGCCTGAATTTGTGTTCAAATGTCTAAGCGTTTCAAACTGATTTAACTTTCTTAATTAATCTTCTAAATTATAGAATTTATATTAAAGAATTTTTGGTACTTATGTTTTAGTCCTGTGACTGACCAAAATAACATTTACACGAATATAGAACATGATATTTTTGCAAGATTTACAAAGTTATTGGCAGGTTGAATACATATGTGAAAAGATGTAGCATGTCTAATATGTGCTCCATGTTGCAGGACTAAAATTACTAGTTTCACACAAAAAATATAAACAATTTAGATCGTAATTTACCCAAAAAAATGATTTTAAATATATATTTTTAACAACCTTTAAAAAAAAAAATCCATTCAGAAATATATACGACTTTCACAGGAAAAATATCAAATACGGTGCAGAATATAAATTAATAACAGTGCTAAACATATATTAATTTGACCATAAAATCGATATTAAATAGTACATATTTAAACAATCAATATGTAAAATATAAGATGCAAATTTTCTTTGCCATACAGATATATATATATGGAAGAGGATAAAATTTATCTCAATTCTAAAGATATGAATTTCAACAAAAAAAAGTAACCGTTCCTAAAAAATATATTTTTAATAAGAGTTAAAAACAAAAAAAAAATATTAAATTGCCATACAGAAATATATACGACTTTTTACAGGAAAAAATTTAAAACATGGTACAGAATATACTTTTATAACAATATTAAAAAAATAAATATGACCATAAAATTGCTAAATTACAAAAATTGCCTAAAATATTATTTAAAAAAGCATAAGATATATACATACACTACTTAGCATGCAATATATAACAGCAATTATCACAATGAATAAATTTAAGTTGTCTGTTGTACTTTATTATAAGTCGATCAAAATTTCCACACAAAATGGAGAGTTTGAGTAAAAAAATTTCTCTCCAAAATAAACATATGATTGCACAGTATATTATGTAAAAAAGATTTTGTTGAAAAACAATAATAAATTAATGTATTTTTGTTTTTAAAAAAAGAGGAAAATTATTTACAAAATATGAAAATATAATATTTTTATTAATTATTCATATTGCTGGCAATTTCCCTTTTATTTCATTTCTTATGCAAATGAACGCATCATCATCTTTATGACATCTATGCCACATAAATTCAGCCAACTATGAATCCAGGTTTGTTCCTTGCTGTTGTTTATTACGTTATTTCACTGAATCCTATGTCTTTCGATGTTTTGGGAAAGTACAGTTATTTATTCACCAAGAATCAAATAAATTAAGCAACAATGAAATTGAAATGGACAATAACTACAAAGAAAAAATGAAATGCAATTAATATCAAAATGTTGTAAGAATAAAATTGACAAAATTTGTGCAAAAAAAATTGTTTTTGGAAAAGAAAATTCTTTTGTTACCATATTGGATAAAAAAAACATTTGGATACAACATCAGGCAATAAGATTTCAGAGTTTAATTGTATTTATTTGACTTAATTGCAATGTTACACATTTATCATGGATGTGAAAACATGCAACAAGTCTAATACATGCCACGTCACAGGATTAATATGTAGGTACCAAATTTTTTTACTAGGGACATTTAAATTTGTGCTGAACATCACTCTTTCTTGTGATGTGAGACAGAAAAGTCTTTTAGCCATATTTTTGAGATCAGCAGACATTTTAAGCAGATTACAGAAATATATTTTTAATAAAACAAATGTTAAATTTAAATAATTTCTATTTGAAATGTATGTATTTTAATAAATTATGAAATTAATTTGCAGAGAGGAAATAAATAAAATATATAAATAATAAATAGAATAAAATTAACCGAATTGCTGTAATATAAAATATTTAATTAAAACGTATTAATTATTATCAGAAGAAAAAATAATCACAAAATGGAAAAAAATAAATCGTATGAATTAGAATAATTAAATTTACAGAGGTGAGATTAAACTCATAATACACCCACCACCTGGATTTTCCCCAATGAGCTTAATTACTTGAGAAAACAAAAGGACTGAGAGTATATAAACTGTAGAAGAAAGCAACACCAGCTCTTCTTCATCATCTTGTCTTTGAGGCAACTATGACACAAGAGAGAAGCAATGAAAGAAACCAACAGGGCATCTTATTTCAAGGATATAGCTCCAAAAGATCAATAAAATGACTAGGGCCCTGATCTTATTATTTTAAACACCTTAAAGGCACCAGACTTAAAGGATAGTGATACTGGTAAAAGCAATTGTCTGTCTTATGTATTTTATTATTAGTGAATTGTCTTAGTAAGGAAAGGACTTTCTTAATTAACTGTGATCAGATTATATAAATTAGAATATCATTTGATTCATGTATCTATCTATCTATCTATATATATTGTAACGATATATAAATATGTCGTTACATTAATTTAAAAGAAAAAACTTAAAAGTTCGCAAATAAAAGTAAAAAAACTAAACGCTAAAATTAAAAATGTTTGTTATACGTATATACATTCGCACAGATGCTAAACTTTAAAAATATTTTTTTTAATAAATAAAAAAAAGGTATTTGAATGTATTTTTTTTATAAAAAAAGAGATTTATAAAAGTATTTTAATAAAAAAATAACATAAGTTAAAATAAAAACAGGTATTAATTAATTCCTGTAATCTATAAATGGAAATGATTGTTTATTAATTATCTAAAAGCTGTTTAATTAAAAAGTCAGATGGAAAGTTAGATAAGAGAAGAAAGGGATTTTAGCTTGACCAATGGAAGCCAAATAAAGGCCCGGACCATAACTAAAAAACAGAACAGTGACGTTTTTGTTCATGGAATCCATAGGAGGATTATAAAAAGAAAAAAATATTGAGTTCCAGTCAGAGAGAGCTTTTTCCAACTTGATTTTGGTGAGTCTGGCGACAAGACGCGCTTGTCGTCCTTACTCACTTATTTAAAAATGCAAAGACTGTGATACCAGGACAAAACCAGCAACTGCCACCTCCAAAACATCAGACCGGTCTTCCAGGAAAGTCTGCATGGGAATTGCCAACGGGAACAGGGACTTCTCTACCGTAAGCAATAGAACTGAACAATTGTTAAAAATCATAACATTAATTAAGAACTTTAAAGAGTGATAAGTAAATTTATTTTTATAAAAAGGAACTTTTCTCTGACCTATGTGTCAACTAAATTGATAATGTGAAATTTTATATATATGTATGCGTTTGATAAAAAAAAATCATTTCCATTTATTATTTATTGTATTGATATTTATTGTTAAATTTTAAATGAGTAAATTTTAAGTTGTTTATAGACGCTTGCATGGATTCGTTTGCGGTTAATTATATTTTGGTTTTCATATTTGATCAAAATATATAGACATTCGATAAATAATGATACCTTACGGTGAGTATCTAAAATGTATTTATTCGGATGTCTTTTAAGTTATTGGTGACAACGCAAGTATCTTATGGTGAATACTATTGGGTTACTTCTAAGTTTCCCTCTGCGATTGTCGGTATCAATAATTTTGTATTTTGATCATTTATGTTTATTTTGAAATGTTTTTGACCGTGGAATCTATGTAATCGATCTATACCCAACATTTTTAAATAATCTGTGCGAACGTATTTAAATGTTAAAATTAAGTCGGGTGTGAATGGCTATATAGATTTGTAAAGTTATATTAGGAGAGGGAAATCTTAGGTTATTTGTGTCGTTGTTGAATTGGGTCAATGGATTGGATATATTTGTGTAATTAGTAGATGTAGTATGAGTTTCGCTACATGCAGAATCGCTGTATACACCGCACCAACCCTTTGCCTATGGATGGGATTGTAAGTCAGCAAAAAGGATCGCGGTCCCTTCCTATGGAGTTTTTATTTTATTGTTCTTCTTGCTATACAGACATCATATTCCTGTATTAGACAAGAGCCAATGTTTTCTTTAAATATATTGTTCAGATGTCCATTCCTGACAGTATGGTATCTTTGTGCTGTTGTATTTTCATGCTACATTGAATACATAAATGTATCGGATGGATTGATGCCAGTTTGACTGCGAATTTTAGCCTAGGGTTAAATAGGGATAGAATGTTTTATTTTCAAATGCAGATCTATGTAGTCTATTCATACTTGACAATCTAAATAAAAAAAAAAATTAAAATCATTGAAATTTATATAAATGTAAAATTAAAGAGTAATAAGAATATAAAAATCTACAAATGTTAAACCTATTCCTCGAGTTTAGAATGATTTTATATATGCGTAAATAAATATTTTATGTGTTAATTTCTGGCAGTGGCTTTTACTCTTTGATATTTAAGATATAAAGTTTATAGATTTTTATCTATGCGTTTCCGCTGAGCTAGTGACTTGGGCTAACGATCGGAATATTTAAATAAAGTGGAATCTTAACAGCGCGTATCTGCCTACTCTATAAATTTTTCTAGGCTCAAATGCCTAGATGGCGCCCTTGTAGAGCAGATATTGTGTTTGCGGTTAGATTCGATCTTCACTTTCATTCTGATTGGTACAAACTGGCGCCCAAATGCCTAGATGGCGCCCTTGTAGTGCAGATATTGTTTTTGCAGTTAGATTCGATCTTCACATTCATTCCGATTGGTACAAACTGGCTACCCAACTTGGGCCGATCTTTAATAAACACGAGTGCCCTGAGAATTTTAAAAGTGAATCATGCCCGTAAATTTTTTCTGAAAATTATATAGATATATGTTTTGTATTAACGTAAAGTTATAGTTTAAATTTTGTGTAAAAAGGTACTGCCAGTAAGAAAAATTGCGCATATGTAAAGAGAAATTCAAGGAATAAAAAGTAATAAATAAAACGTAATTAATAAATATAAATCGTAATTTTTTTTTTAAAAAGTCTTGTTTAAAATCTAATCGTTTAACTTGCCTAAATAATACTTAAAGGTAGGAGAAATGAAACTTGGAAGGGAGGGGGCAGAAATTTAGCTGGTAGTAAGGAATCATCAGTCAACTTTTTTTTTTATCATTATATTTGTAATTACTGTTTTGTCTTTTAAAAAAAAGTTTTGTCCTTTTGAAATTTCATATATAACAAATTTGTGTAACATAATTACTAACACTAAGTAAAGTCTTTTTTTTTTTTTAATGTTTTTATTTTTTTGAGGAAGTTTACTGATATGTAACGATATATAAATATGTCGTTACATTAATTTAAAAAAAAACCTTAAAAGTTCGCAAATAAAAGTAAAAAAACTAAACGCTAAAATTAAAAATGTTTGTTATACGTATATACATTCGCACAGATGCTAAACTTTAAAAATATTTTTTTTAATAAATAAAAAAAAGGTATTTGAATGTATTTTTTTATAAAAAAAAAGATTTATAAAAGTATTTTAATAAAAAAATAACGTAAGTTAAAATAAAAACAGGTATTAATTAATTCCTGTAATCTATAAATGGAAATGATTGTTTATCTAAAAGCTGTTTAATTAAAAAGTCAGATGGAAAGTTAGATAAGAGAAGAAAGGGATTTTAGCTTGACCAATGGAAGCCAAATAAAGGCCCAGACCATAACGAAAAAACAGAACAGTGACGTTTTTGTTCATGGAATCCATAGGAGGATTATAAAAAGAAAAAAATATTGAGTTCCAGTCAGAGAGAGCTTTTTCCAACTTGATTTTGGTGAGTCTGGCGACAAGACGCGCTTGTCGTCCTTACTCACTTATTTAAAAATGCAAAGACTGTGATACCAGGACAGAACCAGCAACTGCCACCTCCAAAACATCAGACCGGTCTTCCAGGAAAGTCTGCGTGGGAATTGCCAACAGGAACAGGGACTTCTCTACCGTAAGCAATAGAACTGAACAATTGTTAAAAATCATAACATTAATTAAGAACTTTAAAGAGTGATAAGTAAATTTATTTTTATAAAAAGGAACTTTTCTCTGACCTATGTGTCAACTAAATTGATAATGTGAAATTTTATATATATGTATGCGCTTGATAAAAAAAAATCATTTCCATTTATTATTTATTGTATTGATATTTATTGTTAAAATATATATATATATTAATGTGTATATTAAATTGTTTAAATTGAAATCTGGGTCCATGTGTTCTTTGTGTCCTCAAAAAATAATATTCCATTATAAATTTGATGCAGTTTTTTATTTTGAACCTAGCTTAGAAAAATAATTAGTAGTTTGAAAGTTCAAAACTAGTTTTGAAGAATTAAAATGTCATCATTTGGCAAACTTGTATTGCCAAGTTCAATGTGGATAATGCTGCTGAATGACCATTGTATTTAACCCAAATCGAAAACTTTTTCACACTAAATGGAATAGAGAACAATAAAAAAAGGCCACAGCACTCATGTTTTTTCTGGTAAAAAAATTATTCGGTTAATTAATAAGTTTTATGACCCTTACATAACAGATAAGATACCATATGAGGCATTAATAAAATATTAAATGAATATTTTAGCCCTCAGCCATCCTGTCATATAGCTCATTTACATTTAAAAATAGAAAACAGTTTAAGAGTGAATCAATAAAAAAGTAAAATTCAGACCCATGGAAGCTAGTGAATGATTGCAGGTAAGGGCGTTTGTCATGGATTTATAGATCAATTATTCTGGGGGAGGTCTGACAACAGGTTGAGACAATAGCTGTTAACAGAGATTGATCTAGCTTATGAAATTACTAAATAAGAATGATGTCTGTAAATTCTAGAAAATTTCACAAGCGTCATTTATTCAGGCATAGTAAAAGTAATTTAAAGTGATCGCGTAACATCTTCACATTATCATTTCCAAATGCTTAAGATTTGCCCATACGTAAATATTTGGGTCAAAAAGATAGATGGATTCATTCTCTCTTTTCACAAAGACTTTATCTTGTGTTTAGAAAGTGAGAGTATACATTTATAGTTAAAATCCACAAAGCACATGTGCATTAACCTAATGGCTAATTATTAATATTCAGTTTGTACAACATATCACTATATAAAATAAATATCTTATTCATAAAGAAAGAAATAAGTTACTAGCTAATTTTAGAGCAAACTCATGTTTTTGAATCTAAACTTGAAGATAATATTAATAAGCAAGTTTTTAAGACAGATAAAAAGGTCTTAATCCATAAAAACCTGAATATGAAAAGAAAAATAAAGTTTTGTGCTTCTGCTGTGGAAACATAGGACATAGAGTAAACGATTGTAAGTGGAAGCAGGAAAGATGTTTTAAATATGGAAATAAAAAACATTTAGCATAGTATATAGAAAATTGGGGAATGGTGAGAGCCAAAAAAAAACTCAAATAGAGAAAAATAAGGAAGATAAACCCTGTAATATTTATGTTATAAAGAATACAGAAGTTGAAGGATCACAGCAATTCATGATAAAAATGCAATCTGTGGAAAAGAAATAATAAAAATAGATAGTAGATGAGGGTTATCTATAATGTCTGAGGTAAATTGGAGTATGGTATCAGCTACTAAAATAGAAAAAACAAACATTAAGACTCAAAATGTGTTGGAAAGGTGAGTAAAAGTGCCAATTAGATACTGCAAGAAATTAAATTAAGGGAAAATTATACTTATAATAAGAATAGCATATTTCCACATGAAAATAAGTCAGACTAGTATTGTGAAAAAAAATCCCTTGAACAAGAAGTTTAAAATAAATATTTTTATTTAGTGAGAAACTGGGTACAATAGCAATGGGCTCAATAGATATTGAGTTAATTGAAAATACATGTCTGGTTATGTGTAACCATGAAAAATTTGTTCATTCACACAGAAAACAAAAGTCAAGAAGAAAATTCAGAGATTGGACAATCAGGCTGTATTGATGCCATTACAAATGTCAGACTGGTCCCCACTTATAGTCATTATAACAAAACACAACAGTAAAATACAAATATGTGAGGATTATACAATAATAGTAAATAAATATTTAAATAAGGGGGCATATATAGTACTAAGTGTGAGAGAGTTAAGTCTGAAAAATGCATCACATTTTTAAAAAATGGACCTAAATTCCACTTTCCACCAAATATCAGTGATGGACAAGTCAGCAGGAATATTAATGATAGCAAGCCCTGTGGGATTATTTGAAGACAATCATCTATCATTCAGTATTTCAATGGCACTGAATATATTTCAAGCTAAAATTAATGCTTTATTATAATAACTACATGGTGTAATACCCTATTTTGATGACATATTTATAACAGCATGCTTGGAAGAAATGCTTTGTCAAAGTCTGTTTAAGATAAGTAAGAAATTGTAGAAATGCAGAGATAAATTAAATGCTCAAAATAGCATGTGGAATATGAAGGAATTAGTATTCTTGGGACATATAAACTCAGTCAAAGGTAAGCACAAGAAAATAAATATTATAGAAAATGTAGCTAAATCAAAAAACATTAAAGTGCTCCAAGCCTTTCTGGGTTTGATAAATTATTTCCAACCCTTTTTACAGAATAAGGCTAAAGTAGCAAAACCTCTGTATGAGTTGTTAAAGAAAAATAAAAAATAGTAGTAGTTAAAAATAGATGAGGAAGCTTTTATATAAAGTAAAGGCCTGCTATTCTCAGACAAATTATTGGTTAATTTTGATAATAATTTCAAAGTAGCTTAACAACAGAAGCTTCAGAATGGGTGAGGAAACAGTTTTATGTTATCTTTGTTACAATTGCCAATGACTCACAGGCTGTGCATCATGTATCCTTTCTAAATCTGAGAAAAACTTTAGCCAGATTGATAAACTGCCCTTAGCTATTATGTTTGGCTTAAAGAAATTTCACTTATATATATTTGGTAGATCTTTTCAAATAATAACTAATCACAAGCTGCTATTGGGAATACTAGCAAATGATAAGCTAGTGCATGACTATTTGAGTTCCTCATACAATTACCAGCTGTCATATAAAAAAGGAAAAGAGATTCTGCATGCCAATGCATTGCCTAGGAATTCAGATAAAGATGAATCACACTGTAACTAGATAGAAATTAATTATATAGGTATCCCACAGTCAAAAATTCTAACAACAATACATTAGCAAAATGGACAAGGGACTATAAAGGGCACCAGCTGCTCTTGGGCTAGATTAGAAATGGTGAGCCACCTAAAAATCCACATTGCCTTGTGCTTGTTTTTTGGACAAATTGTGACAAGTTATCAATCAGTAAGAGTTGTATGTTAATGGCTGATAGAATAATAATATCAACAAAGAGTAGAGGAAATGTTTTAAGATGATTGCATGAAGGCCATTCAGGAATTATGTCATAAAAGCATTAGTGTGTAGCTAAGTCTGGTGGCCAAAGATAACTATAGACATTGAGAAACTCATTAACAAATACATAGCTTGTCAATCTGAAATGAGTATGAAATCTAAGGAGTATACACCATGGCTAAAGCAATTATACCATGATAGAAACTTCACATGGACCATGCACATCCATTTAATTGTAAAATACTTATCATACTAATAGACACATACTATAAATGGGCAGAGCATTGGATCATAAAAAATACAAGTTCTGGTGAAACTATATAAAGTTTAAATGCAATTTTCTTCATGCCACTGATGACCAGAAATTGGTGCTGGATTCACTGCTCATGAAATGGAAGATTTTTTCAAAAAATAAAGACATTAAACACATCTGTGCACCATGTATCATCCTAAATCAAATAGCCCAGCTGAGAAAGCCATTCAACAAATTAGAAAGACTAATAAATGCCAACATGCAACAAGCTATATATGATGCTAAACTACATCAACAATCCATACCATCAATGGTTACAGATAAATCTCCAGATGAGTTGCTGTTGGCCAGAAAATTGCGTATAAAACTAGCAATGTTACTTCCAAAAATGGATAAACACTTCCAGTATGATAGTGAAAATAACATGGATTGAAGATAAAATCACCAGAAAACTATCTAAATAAATTGTAATCATTCAAATACAGAATGGATCAGAATATCGAAGATATATAAACCACATATAAATCGTATCCGCCAATGAGTCATAGACAACATTCAGTTTCCAATGGCACTATTAAAAGATAAAGAAAAATACCTAGACCTGTGGAAAACAAGAAAGAGTTGAGCCTGAAGAAGAAATTCAAGAGAAACAACACACTCAGAATGTAGTGAAGCTGAATCAGTAACAGAAATCCAAAATAAGGTACCCATGGAACTAACTGAACATTATATCACCGAGGCTCTATGTGTAAAAAATAACCTGTTTTCTGGAGTAAGGGGAGAATTGTTGAAATGTATGTATTTTAATAAGTTATGAAATTAATTTATAGAAAGGAAATAAATAAAATAGATAAATAATAAACAGCCAGAATAAAATTAATTAAAGTGCTGTAATACAAAATATTTAATTAAAACTTAGTGTGTGCAGTTATTATTATCAGAAGGGAAAAATAAGTAATCAGATAACAGAGGAAAGTTAATTAGTATGAGTTGAAATATTAATTAAATTTACAGAGACAATAATTAAGCTGATAATACACCCACCTCCCAGATTTTCCCTAATGAGTTTGATTACTCCAAAAAAACCAAAAGGGCTGAAATTATATAAACTGCAGGAAAAAGCAATATCAGCTTTTCTTCATCGTCTTCATCTTTATAATGTGACACAAGAATGAAACAGAAGTAGAAACCATAGGGGGACCTTTTATTCCCAGGATCATGGCTCCTGAAGGTCAATAAGTCGATTAAGGTTGTAACAGATCACCCCAATCTTATTATTATTTTAAATGCCCAAAGGACCTCCAATCTTAAAGGATGGTGATGATAGTAAAAATAAATATACTGCCTTTAGTATTTTATTATTAGTGAAAAGACTTAGCAAGAAAAGAACATTCCTATTTAGCTGTGATGGATTATATAAATTAGAATAGTATTTGATACATGCTGAGTCACTATATTCTTTGAGTCCTCAAAAAATAATATTTTGTGCTAAATTCGTTATTCTTACTCTGGGGATTAGTGACCTAAGACATAGCATTAATCAAAACAATGGATAGATTTGGAACCCATATTATGGAAATGTAGTGGTTAGATATGTATTTATATGTTATGATATTAAGTACAATAATAAGTTTAAAAGTCAAGCATTGGTGGCTGAGTGGTCACCACAGCTGCCTTACAAGCAGTTGTCCTGGGTTCATGGCTTTACTTCCCGGCTGATAGTTTGACACATGAAAATAATAATAATAATAATAATAATAATAATAATTTGACTTTAATAATAATAATAATAATAATAATAATAATAATAATAATAATTTGACTAATAATAATAATAATAATAATAATAATAATAATAATAATAATAATAATAATAATAATAATAATAATGTTTAAAATATATTATAAAAAAGGATTCAGAGGCTATATTAATAGTAATAAATACTTAGCACAGAAAATCTATCTGCGATATGACAATTGTTTATATATAGCACTTGCAAAATTTGGTAAAATAATAATGATAATATTTTATTTATTTATTATATTTATTTACTTATTTTGATTATATGTGAGAACGAAAACGAATAAACACAACAAATGATTTTTATAGGTTTTTACAAGTACATAATTATTACATAAAAGCAATTTCCAAAATCTTACACAAAAAAATACATAATAATAATAGTAATACAATTATATATTGAAAGCAAAGAATAGAAAATTAAAAAAAATAAAATCAACCTAATACAAAAAATGTTAAACATATTAAAAATACTATTTATTTCTTCTTTTAATAATCTTATATTGTTAAGATTTAACAGTACAATTTTAAAAACAATGAATAGAATAGAATATAAAACCAAACCAATATGGTAAATCTTAGACATAAAAAATATATTTTTTAGTCCTTATTTTAATAATCTTATACCATTTAGAGTCATCCTATATTTATTTCTAAGGGAACTACTATAATTAAATATTATTATAATTCTTAAATGTATTACTAAAATAATATAATTTTAATAATTATAAACTGTAAAAATTTATCAAAATTAAGTGAATCACTATCCAAGTTATCTTCAATATGGGATGTACAACGTTTTAGACTAATAATCTTATTTTCGAACATCTTTAACCGTATAAAATTTTGATGCATTTGAAATATGTTATAATGTAATTCGATATCCTGACAGAGGTTTGTGTAAGACTTTGTAAAATATTATTAATATTGTAATTATCAAAAATTTAATTTTATATGTGGCTAATTCATAGCACAAAAACGCATATTTTTATGAAGCCTGGTGAATCAGTAAATCTGTAGCAATACTTATAAAACATTGAGCTCCAGAAAGATTTTAAAAAGTCATTTATTTCGTATTTATCTAGACTAATGACTATTTTTAGTTCTTGATCATTATGTAAGCTAGGATATCAAAGCAATATGCATCACGCTAGACTCTTTTTTCCATTACATGTAAGCCAATGATAACAACATATTGGGGACCTTCTAAGATGGGATCTTAATTAACCATTTTAGCAGAATTAATATTCATAATGCATTATGAAATATTTGACCTTAATTTAGTTATTATTTATGACTTATAAACTTTAAATTAAATATGTAACTAAATGAATGGATTAATTGAAATGAAAACCCTTGATGAATAACCAACAAATTTATTTACATATAATTAGTATAATATTGAAATATTAAATAATAACACTAAATAAATATACTGATAAATAACTTAATACTGGGTATATGTACAATTAATAATTTACCTAATTCCTATTTTTTATTAGTTTCACCAAAAATTAATAAATAAAATAATTATTTATGTTAAATACGTTGATGTGGGTGAACAGCTTATTTTAATTTTGTACCTTTTATTCTCTATTCAATATTTTTATATTTTCCCAATTGAACATATGTTCATTGGCACATACATGGTCTGCTACATTAGAAACATCTGTTTTGTCTCTTCTAATCAACAGTTTGTGTTCTTGCAAGCACTCTTCAATGTGATGACTAGTCTCACAAATATATGTTCTTCCACATTCACATGGTATTTCATAGAGGCAGTTTTTTCTTTTCAGCATTTCAAGTTTAGGCTTTGTAGATCTTAGAATTCTCATAGTGTGGTATGACTTTGGAAATACAAACATGGAGTTATACTATCACTATGGAACAGATCAAAAGAAGTTTGTTCAGAAAGCAATGATTTGCAAAAAGAAAATCAAAAATTATCAAAAACAAACTCTTATAAAAATGTTTATCCATCAGCTGTTATTAAGAAAACATTAAATAGACAACAAAAAGAATCACCAAGAGAAAAGGAAATTATTGGTACTGTAGTGTACTTATACAATCCAAAAATAGCAGATAAATTAAAGAAAATCTGCAATCAATATAGCATCAGAACAGCTTTCCAGAGCCATACCACATTATGAGAAATTCTACCATCTACCAAGCCTAAACTTGAAATGCTGAAAAGAAAAAACTGCATCTATGAAATACCATGTGAATGTGGAGGAATATATATTGGTGAGATGAGTCATCCATTGAAAAGCACTTGCAAGAACACAAGCTGATGATTAAAAGAGAGAAAGCAGATGTGTCTAAGGTAGCAGACCATGTATGTGTCAATGAACATATATGTTCAATTGGTGGAATACAAAATTATTGAATAGAAAAGAAAAGGTACCAAGAAGAAAATCTAAAGAAGCTGCTCACATGACAGTGGCAAAAAATCCCAAAATCCAATCTAGTTGTGACTATATATAAGGTATGGAAACCACTTATCAACTTTACACTTAGGAAAAAGTGGAGCAAGCAGAAGGAACCTCATAGATAAGTATATGAAATTTCTACTGACTATTGCCTTTGGCAGGATGGCTCAGTTGGTTAGAGTGTAGTCTTAAAAATTCAATACTCAAGAATGTAAGAGTCCAGGTTAGAATCCCATGCTATTACAGTCATTGGTCAGGCCAGCAATACCTGAAGAAGAGGGGAGAATAATACCTCTCGAAATCATTGTGCATGTACTAACCTGACTGATGTGCTATTACTAACAGTTGAATGTATTTGCAATATTTAAATAAAGTTAATTTTTTTTAAAAGACATTCAATATGCATATTAGATGATAGAAATAGTCCAATATAAAAATTCAACTAAAACAAAGCTTCAGGAAAACATCAAATATGACAAGTGTTTTTTTTTAAAGTTCTTCAATATGACTTTTACAAAATGAAAAAACATGATTTAATCATATATCATCCTATTTGTAAATTGAGAATCAAGATCAGGATTTCAGGAACTTTTATGTTAAATAAATCATAACTTTTCTCTCATGCGTTCATGCTGATCATTTCATATTTTCATATGCTACAATATATATATATATATATGCGTAGGTGTGTGCATGCATGTGTGCTTCAAGAATCTCATGATATAAAGTTTGTGCACCTGTTTGCCACATACGTGGTCTGGGATATGAAAGAGATAATTGTTCTTTGACCAACTTGGCTAATCAATGAACATTGGTTTTAACTAAAGGGCAAAACAAGAATAAAAAATCATCCAAATCCCTATCATAAGTAGAAAGTCTAATGAGTGTTGCCTCTCCATTTACTATTCCTCTTAACAGCTATTAATTAAAAAGATTGCTTTCTTTCTTATATATATATCAACATTCCCGAATCGATTCAAAAACCTTAATATTACATTAGAACAATTCCCGTAAAGTGAGAAAATGTTTTAAAAACTCCAAAAAATCAATTGTGACTAAATATACTTGGGTTTAAATTGAAATTTCCAACTCACCCTGGTTTTAATTATATAATAATTTGAAGTAACAACATATATATATATAACGTTTGCACAGTAATGTTAATAATTTCAGACACAACTTATTTTTATTTAAATTTCAAGAAGTTTCACTGTCTGTAAGTTTAACATTTATTCCTAAAATCATTTTAAAAGTATTTCTCATTTTATAACTTAACAACATATATAAATAAAAAGAGGTCCCATAGGATAATTTATCCACAATCAGAACAACTTTAAACACTTGGTTCCCATGGTAAGTATCAGCTGCAGCGAATCTCACAAACAAAAACGTAGCTTGAATAGTAGTGGCCACGGACAGCAAAATAACTGTCACAATAAATAAAATAAGAAGCTGGTTTTCATCTTGCTGTTTTCTATCATTTTTGGTTGTCTGCATGGTTTTGCGTTTAGCCTGTCTTTGATAAAGCTTGTATACTATTAGCATGTTTAACACAAAAATAAATGTCATGGGTATTACTCTAAATATAACTTCTCTGGCTGAAGTATAGATCCGAACCTCTTTTCTTGTTAAATAATCCAAATTATCTTCAACTATATATTTAAAACCATTTTCAGTGTTTATTGTACGAATTCGAACGTTAAATGCTACTGGGATGCATAGTATTATAGTTACAATAAAAACTGAAATACACACGCATGTGGCAAGGAATCGTTTTTGCATTTTTTTGGCATATATAGGGAAAGCAATGGATACATATCTTTCTATAGAAATAATCAAAATGAGATATTCACTAATACCTAAACAAGTGTTGGCTACGTAATGTCCTGTGTAGTATGCAAATATAACAGTTAGAGTGTAAGAATTGTAGAACACATGAGGAAATCTGTCATTCAGACTAAAAAGAAAATGATCAACTTCAAACAAAAGATCACAAACTGCTATACCTTTCATATAAATATAAGATACAGCTTGCATGGTAGGGTGGGAAAATACAATGATATTGAGAGAATTTCCTACAAAACCTGAAAAACATAGGAGACAATAAATGCCAAATTTAAAGTTGGATATAACGGCTTCATCAAAGTCGCTGCTTGAATTAAAAGAATAATTCATTTAGATTTAAATTTGGTTTATGAATAATAGACTGCGGTTTGATTTTTTTTTTTTTAATTGTAAAATAATTGTTAGTATGTTTAAAACTTACAGTTGTATTATAATCTTCGACTAGCTTAATTAATCAATGTATTGAAGATGGCTTAAAACTAAACTCTTATTGAATCAATTCATCTAAAACGGATATTTGAGTTTATTTTTTTATTGCTTTTTATTGTTTTAATTTAGGCTTCTTTTTTTTTCGTTTCAAATAAGAAAATAAAAGTTAAATAAAATCAATATATTTATTTTAGATTCACCTTTATTAATTTGTTCTAGGAAGTGGTAAAAAATAAAGAATTTATCATTAGAATCTGAAAATGCAGATAATAACACTATAGCGATAAAAACATCTAAAGCAGGTTTGTAAATAATTAAATACCCAAGATAAACTTGTATTATTAAAAAATTTATATAGAGAGAAATAAAAAAATATAGTAGATAATATATATGACGCACTGCCTTAAAGCCTTAATGGAAGCTTTGATTTTGGTTTTCTCTTTATACTTGCATTAATTTACCTATCATATTTCTTTTATATAACTCTTGAAATTATGTTATTGATTTAATGTATTACTCTCATTATTTTTTTTTAAAACCTTATTTTGTCATAAAAACTCATCAGCTTTGTATATAGATTTTACATTCTTTATATTTCAATCATGTTATATATACAATATAGTGCTTCATGATCCTAACCCAACGTTTGATTTCATTATATGCATTGTTCGCATACCATATTTATATGTATTCATTGAGACTTTATTATTCACCTAATTTTATGCTGTCATTGATTTCTCTTGTATCTATTCTAAAATGTGACTAAAGTTTTGATTTATTGTATAACCTATTCTAACATGGATGTGATAATACTGCAGCAATGCAACACACATTAGCATTAGTCTTCTTCTTCCATGTTATGGATACTGGTCATAATATACATTTCTAAAATACCATGATCCCATCCATGCATAACAATCATCTCCAAAGTAAATCTTAAATCAAGTTTGTCACTATCAACAAATGTGGCAACACACCTAAATTATCTCTCATTTAAAAAAATTTTTTTCATTCCAATAACCAAAACATCTTTTATTTTCAAATTGGATAATTTATCTATTGCCACACTTTCACCTTTTTAAATATTTATATTTTTGCTTTTATTGGAGGGACTTTTGATATAGTCTTCTTTTTTCTTGTTTGTAGTACCTCTAAAGTAACTCTTTAAAATAATATTTCTTATTTCTGTTAATTACACATAGATAAACTTGGATAATATATCCTACATTTTTGCCTGTAAAAATCTTTATTTTATATATATATATGATAAACAAAACAAGTTATAAATTTCATAACTTGCTTATAGCTTGCATTTTATAATCACTAGATGGAGCTTTACCAATAACCCACTATCACATCACATCACATCACATCAAGCTTTGTTTATATAAACGCTGAGAGAGAGAGAATTCAATATCTCTTTCAAATTGTCTCCAACATTTAAACCATGGTTTCGAGCTAGTTAGCTCATGTCAGTAAAGGGTAGAAAGACTAGAAACTAGATCTAAACACCAACTCTTCAAACAGCATTTATGAAACACGTTTCTATTAGCCTGAAAGCATTAATTTTTCAGATATGTAAATATCTTCAAATCCAGTCAAACAAACTAGATAGCTATATGGGTCTGAATTCAGTTCAGTTTCACCATATAGTAAAAGCCTCTGCAATCTATATCATTGCAAAAACCTTCAAGGGTACATTTATGATAAACAAAACAAGTTATAAATTTCGTAACTTGCTTATAGCTTGCATTTTATGATCACTGGATGGAGTTTTACCAATAGGTCACTATCAAGCTTTGGCTATGTAAACGCTGAGAGAGATGGAATTCAATATCTCTTTCAAATTGTCTCCAACCTTTAAACCATGGTTTTGAGCTAGTTGGCTCATGTCAGTAAAGGGTAGGAAGACTAGAAACTAAATCTAAACACCAATTCTACAAACAGCATTTATGAAACATGTTTCTATCAGCCTGAAATCATGAATTTTTCTATCTCTCTCAGCATTTATGTAAACCAAGCTTGATGTGATGTGATGTGATGTATTATGGCTTCTCCTTAAACGAAGTCAAGAATATCTCAGCAATTATGCCCAGATAAACCTGTTAGCCACTTTCTTTTACATTCCCCACTCTAAATTTACCCATAATCTGCTCTATCCCATTTCCACAACATAATTTTTGTCAACTCTATAACCTTTATATCTAAATCCCCCTTATCTTTTCCCAAACCCAGCATAAAAACCAATAATTCACTTTCTGTATAATCACTCTTTTCATATTTATTTTTCCACAACTTCATTATATGTACCCTTTCTGTTTTCAAACATTTACATTCAATTAACAAATGCCTAATATTTTCTATTCCTTCCTTACATAATTTACAAAATAAATCACCCATATTTTTCCATTTACATGTATATTCTTTTGTAGCTAAAGATCCCGTTCGAGCCTTAAACAATAAACTACTTTCCTTACTATTATCATATATTAACTCACACCTAATATTCTGTTTATTTCTATATATATTTAAACTCTTTTTACTCTCCATACTATTTCTCCATCTCTCTAACTCCCTAGTCTTTATTAATAAATTTATTCTTTTATCCCATTCCTTACTACTATAACACTCAATAATCCTCTTAACACAATCATCCCATCTTTTGTACAAATATACTGATATAAATTCTTTATCCAAATCTTTTGCATACCGCATTACCTTTCTCACCCATCTTGTTACCTGCCCTTTACTCATAACCCAATTAAATACTATTTTAGCTATTCTTTTATTATCCATAAACTGCAATCTACCAAACATTTTCATTTTACTTTTTGCATCTCTCATATGAAAACTTGACCATCCCATTTCTCCTTGAATTGCCTCCCTTGCTGTCCATACTTCTGCATCCAATGCATGTCTTCCTACTTCCCTTTGAGCTTTTTCTAAATAATCTAATATCTTTTTACTAACATATAATGCATCATTACCATATGTTAACCCTGCTACTGCAACTCCTTTCCATATAATTCTAGCTACATCATATTTATTATATGAAAATACTGTTAATTTCTTTATCAATCCCTTTCTTTTCTTTGCTTCATTTATCAATTTTTTCTCCCATTCATCCAAATAATTTTTCTGATTACTTAAAATAATTCCCAAATAACTATATCTATTCACCACACTTAACTTAATATCTCCCAATAAAAATTCTACATCTTCTCTTTCCCCAGTATTAACCATCATTATATTTGATTTTTCTTCACTAAATTTAATCCCCATCTCTTTACCCACCCTTGCACATGTCCTCAACATAACTTCCATATCTTCTCTTTTTTCTGCACACAAAAATATATCATCTGACAAAAAAAAAGACCTGACAAAATATATACTCCCTTACTACCTATTAACGGTATCTCTATCCCTCTTCCTAATCTTTCTATTGCTCTTTCCATTTCACTCAAATACAACACAAACAAAATAGGTGACATAGGGCATCCTTGCCTTAGTCCCACACCATTTTTAACTTTAATTGATTCTATATTCTCTAATTGATATATATAATAATTATTTTCATATAATTTCTTAATAATATCTATTAAAGCTTCATCCATTCCCAAATTTGCTAAACTTATCCATAATCTATTTCTATTTACTCTATCATATGCCTTCTCTATATCTATAAAACTCATATATAACTGTTTATCTGCATTCCTACTCATATCCATAAGTTGTGTAACTACAAATAAACTATCTCCTATATGCCTATCTAATCTAAAACCTCCTTGCATTTCACCCACTACATTATTCCCTTCCATCCATTTTACAACTTTACTAGCCACCATATACGAGAAAACTTTATATAAAACTGATGTTACCGCTATCGGTCTATAATTATTCAACTTTCTATGATCCTTACCCTTTCCTTTAAATAATAACCTTACTCTTGTATTACTCCAACTACTTGGGAAAACTCTATTCTGTGCCATTTTATTAAAACAGGATAATAACTTTACTTTTGCCCTATATCCTAAATTCATTACCATCTCTGCTGCCCATCCATCTAAACCTCTTGCCTTCCCACTTTTCAATTTCTTCTCTACCTCATTTAGTTCATTTTCTGAAAAACTAATATTCCCATTACTATATTCTTTCATATTTTCTAATATTCTATCATTCACATCTAACATCTTTTCTATATTCATTACATAACTATTTAAGATTCTCTCTAAATCTTCTCTAGAACTACACTCAGTTCCCTCATCATCTAGTAATACTAACTCTCTCTCCCCTACATTTCTCCTTTTAATATAATTCCAAAATTTTTTACTTCCATCTCTTCCACTTTCATTAATATCCTCCAACAATTTCCTATTCAATTTCATTCTCTCTCTATAAATATCTATTTTAGCCAACTTCTTCTTTTCTAAGTACTTTTCCCATTTAGCATTAATATCTTTTTCACTTTCCTTATTCTTAATAGCACACTTATATTCTCTACATGCTTCTTTCCTTTCTTTTACACTTTTACTAATTTTAATTTTTTTATTACTTTTATTCTTTTCAATATTCTCACCTAAAACCCTATTTGCAACTTTTTCTACTTCCTTACACCAATCCTTATACTCATTCCCAACCCACTCTTCCATTATTTCTTCAACTTGTATTTTATACTCTTCCAACTTATTCTTATCATTTACTCTCCATCCACATCTTTTACTATTATTTCTACTTTTATTTCTATTCTCCATCACATTACTAACCATTTCAATTACAATGAAATTATGATCACTAGTGCATACTTTTTCTTCATTATCAAATACCTTAATTTTCCGTATTTTATTTATTCCCTCTTTCTCTACCAATACATAATCTATTGTGTGAAATATATTATTTCTGGACCATGTGTATTGTCCCTCATAAATATTTAATAAATTTCCAATACTCAAATTCACTTTCTGACAAAAATTCTTCAAAAGCTGTCCATTTTTATTATCTACATCATCAATTTCTTCAATATGTCCATTCATATCCCCTATAACCATTATTCTCTTCCCCCTTTCTTTAAAACTTTGTATATCCTTAACTAAACATTCATATATATTACTATTCCACTCCAATATAATTTCACTATCTCCAGTAGCTATATAAACTATAGCCACCACCCATTCTTGTCTACCCAACCTTATTTCAAACCACAAGTGTTCTTGACATTTAACAATATTTAAATATTTTTTTGATATAACACCTATACCACCACCCCTTTTTTCTTTTTCTTTTTTATTTATACCCTGCCATACCAACTGTTCCAAAATAGGTTCTTCTTCTTCTCTTAAATGTGTTTCCACTACTGCTAATACCTCAAGCTCTTCATTTTCAATTGTTTTATTTAATTCCATCCATTTTTCTGGTTTCCTACCACCTTGCATATTCAAAAACCCAATTTTAACAATTTCTTCTTTCCTAACTACTCTTTTATAAATTCTTTTAATTCTTTCTTCTCCATTACATTTATAAATTACTTTCTTACCATTAATTTTACAAACCCATTCCTTCTCCATATCTATATTTATATCAAAATCAAATTCCTTTTGCTTACTTCTTATATTGCATCCATTCTTTTTAATAATATTACAATTTAAAAACCCACCCCCCTTTATAAGTTTCCCGAAAAAAATTCTTTATAAATCAAACTCCCTAAAACTTCACTTCCTTGTTTTCCTAAATGCAACCCATCTTTACTATATAACTCTCTCTTTCCAATAAAACAATCCCACACATCCACAAACATAACATTATTTCTCTCACACAATTTTTTCAATCTCTCATTTATAGAACATGCCCTATCTAACAAATAACTCTTGTCAAATCTTGGTAATAAGGTAAACATAGTAATCTAATAATTAATCCTAATTTAAATTCATTTTTAATTTAAAAAAAAAAACGGTTTTTCTATCAAACGTTAATCATCCTTTACAACAGAAACATTAAATAAGATGAATCTATTTAAAATTAAATAATGATCTTCTTTTTTAAATAATAGAAATAGAAACTTACATTCAAAAAATGTTTTATTTTTTTTTCCTTCACGATTTTATTAGAAATTTCCATTTTAAAATTACTTAATTTTCACTCTTTGATAGTGGGTTATTAGTAAAGCTCCATCTAGTGATCATAAAATGCAAGCTATAAGCAAGTTACGAAATTTATAACTTGTTTTCTTTATCATAAATGTACCCTTGAAGGTTGTTGGCAATGATATAGATTGCAGAGGCTGTTACTATATGGTGAAACTGAACTGAATTCAGACCCATATAGCTATCTAGTTTGTTTTACTGGATTTGAAGATATTTACATATCTGAAAAATTCATGCTTTCAGGTTGATAGAAATGTGTTTCATAAATTCTGTTTGTAGAGTTGGTATTTAGATCTAGTGTCTAGTCTTCCTACCCTTTACTGATGTGAGCCAACTAGCTCAAAACCATGGTTTAAAGGTTGGAGACAATTTGAAAGAGATATTGAATTCTATCTCTCTCAGTGTTCATGTAAACAAAGCTTGATATTGGGCTATTGGCAAAGCTCCATGTAGTGATCATATATATATATATGATATAAATAATGGAAATTAAGAGATTATTTTTATGTAAACAAGCAGAGAACTATGAATTACTAATTAACAGTTCTGAGGTAAAAAAAACAATTCTCTAATAATCTATTACAGTTATTTTGTCCTGAGTTTAAATAGATGAAAAAGGAGATCCAAAATCCTTTTTTGTACTTTTAACCTAAGTTGCTATAAGAGTTTAAACCCAGTCAGCTATTTTAAAGGTATAAGGATACAGCTCTCATCTTCCTTTGACACAATGTAATTAATAATTCATCTTTCCCAGAAAATTGTATATGTTAAATTAAATATTCTCATGACTTTATAATGATATAAACAAAAGAAATTAAGAGATTATATCCCTGTAAACAACCAGAGATAACATTAAAATTTTGTGTTTTTAGGAAACTATGAACTATTAATTGCTAGTCCCAAGGTTAAGTGAGAAAAAAAGTATTTCTGCTCATCAATATTTATATAAGCAGATTCCATGTGTTGTTTTGGTGGTTTGTAGACTTAAAAATATTGATTGATAATTGACAGTTTACTAGCATTGGAACTGTCAGGCGAGAAACAGCTGAAAAAGCGCAGAGAATAATACCACTCAAAACATTGCATCATCTAATAACCTGTCTTATCTACTAACTTGGGTATTATTACTAACAGTTGTTTTCACTTGGAAAAGTTTAAACAAAATTTAAAATTTTCTAGATAATTAGTATTTAATGATAGATGATGGAAATAGTCCATCATATTATCTTTGTTTGTTTACATGGATATATTCTAATTTCCATTGATTCTATCATTATAAATTTAGATGCTTTATCTCTAAAGAAATGTAATAAACAAATCTTGCTTTCAACTTAGAAAAATCATAAATGTAGTGAAAGACAAAAGTATGCTAAACACATTTAGCTTAATTAACATTAATAAAGCTTTGCTCTATATGTACTGCATATTTGTTTGTATCATTATAAATCCATAAAAATATTTAATATTTATAAATATATATTAAACTATAATTTTTTATTAGCTAACTCATTTCCAAATGTAATTTACTGAACAACAACCAAAACTTAATAAATTAGATTTTCTTTACAACAGATTATATATTGTATTTGTTAATCAAGTTGTTGTTGTTATGTGAATACATACACATGCACACACACACACATATATATATATATAGAGAGAGATAGATAGATAGATAGATAGACAGACAGACAGACAAACAGATAGATAGATAGATAGATAGATAGATAGATAGATAGATAGATAGATAGATAGATAGATAGATAGATAGATATCTTAGTATGTAATTAAGTATTTAGTAAACACAAATTAAATTTAGATTTTTACATATTATAAGCAACACACATAGGTAGAAGTATGTATATTCAAAAAAGAATAGATTTTATTTTTAAATGCTTTTATTTAAATTGCAATCTGTTTGTTTGTTTGTAAACACTTGTAATTAGTTTATTTGTTAAAATATAATGTTAAAATCAAAATTTAATAGTTTTAAATTTGATATAATTTGTTGAAATTTAGTACTTTTTTCTAAATCACTATCAAGTCAAAAAGGCACTGTAATATCTTAGATAGGTGACCTAGCTTTATAGATATGGTCCAGTAGAAAGAAGAAATTTTGAATATTTTGATATCAAATTTAAAATATGTTCTTAGAACTTCATTGTTTTAAGTAAAAAGCATGATTTTTTTGGTTTCAATTGATAGCTTGATTTAAGTTAGAATAAAATAAAGTGAGTTTACAACATAGTTTTGTTACACATTTTGTTTAATCTTTCATAATTTTGGTCTGCAACTTTATGTGTTTTGACCAATTTACCCGCTGGTGAATTTTTCCACAAGTATTATATGTTAAAATGCATATTTTTATGTATATTTTATATAAAAATTATGATAGATGGCAGGAAATTTTATAAAAATGCCTTACAAAAGACATAAGCTCTGCCTTGACATGTTCAGTCTTTGTTTCAAGGCAAGGCTGTAAAATTCTTGGCATATTACAAAATTGTTTAAACAAAATAGTTCCAAAAACCAAAAATGTATTTATTTAAGAATTTATTATGGTTTTAGATATTTTTTACAATAATTTATACTATATTTATTAGATATCAAGAAATATAAATTATTAATAACATTTTGACTGGAAATACTTTATTTTCAAAACTAAAATATTATATTAGCAGCTAATGTGAATATGGCCTAAAACTATTTAGAAGCTTAACTTCTATGTAAGCAATCTACTTATACTTATGAGTATGAAAATATCACAATTTTGCAATAAATATTCAAAAAAATTAAATTTTTAAAGTAGAATTCATTAAATATAACACAAATAAATAAATATTTATTCAGGTTTTTAAAAATAATCAGAAATAAAAAAGATTTCATTGATTTTGTAAACTGAAAATAATCTTTCTGAAATGATGATGTGTAATCTTCTTGTTTTGATTACAATCTCATTTTTTAAATATTTATAGAAACAAAATATAAATATTAAAAATTTATTAGAGTAGTAAACAAAAATATCTATCAAATGAAGTCAAATTTATTATTTTCTGATAAGTAATAATCATTTATTTTATGTTGATGTGTGAGACAAAGAAAAGCATCATAAAATCCTGAAATGTTTAAGTGTAGGCTGCACTAAGAAAGGATTAAAAAACTTTTTCAAATAAAAAGAAATAATGCTAAACACTTTTAAACCAAATGAATGTGTTCATAATTAATGCTTTATTATGCACATATATAATTATGCACTAAATAGGATATTCAATCACCTCCTCAAATATTATGTTTTTCCAATAATAATGCCTTGTAAATAAAGTCTGGATTTTGAACAGCATGATTAAAAAGCAACATTGTTGGAAAAACATAGCAGTGGGGAGGGTGATTAACGCATCATACTTGAATTTTCAGCTATTTCTTAAAGATATGAAATATACATTTAAAATGTCCATATTAATTTATTGCAGAAATATCTAGTGATATATATATATATATATATATATATATAAGTGTCAAATTGATTTAAAGTACAATATAGTTTTACATCTTTATTTACTGTGCTAATGCTAAAATGTTAAAAATAAATAGTGATTTTTTTTAATAAATGTTTTTATTTACTATGCACTAAAAAGTAAAAAAAATAATTGTTTCTTCAGCTACAATTGGGGTTTTTAGATTTGTATTAAAATAAAAGCAAGAGGATCTCTATTTTCATAATATGGTATTGACTTGATTACTTTTTGGATCCCTCCATGCTTTTATTCCAAGTGAAATCTGAAAATCCTAATTGTCATTGAAGAAACAATTATTTGTAAATAAAACCATTTAATATAAAAATAATTATAACTATTTATTAACATTAGTTTAATGTAAGTTAAATAATTTGTTTAAAAAGAATTATTTTGTGAACTCTTTTCTTTGCTGAATAAAAAGAGTTATTTAAGCAAAATGTATTTAATCATATCTAAGTAGAATTAAAAAATTAAAAAATCAGAAATTAAAAAAAAAATGTTGTTCTGTGTTATTAAATTTAATTCTTCAAAATAGATTTTTTATATTAGATACATAATAAGCTTGTTTTTATGTTTTTTGTCTAACACATTTTAAAATTTTGATTAAAATTCTAAGAGATTAGAGTAAACTAGCTTTAATGGCATTTAAAATATGTTCTTTATTTACTGAATTTTAAAATTTTAGTTTGATTAAAATCAAATTACAAGGGCTTGTCTTAATTACATTGTAAATTATATATTTTGAAAAGAAATAAAAAGTATAAATAGAAAGCCTTTGAAATTATCTTATTTTTTTTGTTTTGTTTACCTATCATCAATCTGGATTGTAATTGCTGCTGAACCAGTGCCTTTCAAGAAATATTTTCTGGCAGTTAAAGACACTACCAGGTATTGCTAAATCACACATGAATTTCTTCTTGAGTATGATTCCTGAAAGTGAACTGTCTATTTCTCTAGATGAACTAAATCTGATTTTATGTCAATTATCACATATATAGAATTTTGTAGCTATAGTAGATGCACTTCTTAACAATGAAATTCAACATAGATTCTTTAATGACAACTGAACACCAATTATGACTACCTTATTGGAGAAATCATATCTTTCACTAGTGAACTGTAAAAGAGTCCTTTTTTAAAATTTCAAAATTGAAAATATACACAGTATTTTTTTAGCCATTATAAAGGACTTCATGTAATTTTTTTGGTTTATGAACTTTAATAAGCTTAATAAACTTAAGTAGAATCTCATTACCAATAAGCCCTTTGTACTGTTATATTATCTGATTAATTTGGAACCTGTGATTTGCTTTATTAATTTATGTATATTTATTTTATTTCATTATTTCAGTGTTAACTTATTTGCAATATATTTGTTTTATAATCCATTTAGTTTTAGGAATAAAAAATGACACACACATATTATATATTTATCATTAAAAACTAGTCAATACATAGACAATCCTAATATCAATAACATTAAACAATTTCAAACTGTTGTCAAGGAAACCTTCTATGATGATTAAAAGTAAAAAGAAGAAAGTGATTTATAGAGAAATCAATTATTTAAGAGAAAAGTTAAAATAAAAATCAATGATTATTCTCACAAAGAATATTCTTCTAAAGATTTAGTTTTTTAAATTTAATAATCAAGATTTAGTTAATACAAAACCATATCTCTGAAGCTATCTAAAATTGTAAATTATTTGAATAGTTTATTTATAAAGTTAAGTGCAATAGAGTTATAAATAGGCTAATCCCAATGCACATTTTCACGTCTATGTAGTTTCAATAGGCTGACTTTATTCTTTCCAAACTTTAAGCAGACCACATTTTTATATGTATGCAGATGAAATTAAAGATTAGAGTATACACATTTACAGTGAGATCCTATATATTTTATCTATCATATTTATAGTTACATATTGGTATGTATTTTCTTGTGACCATATAATTTCAATGTTTCAGTTTCTGATTTTGCATAGTAATCACTGCACAGTAATTTTCATTTTTACTTCAGATTTGCAGAGATCAATTATGCTATTGTAAATTTAGTTATATAGTGATCATCATTTGGGTAAAATTGAATGCATGTTTATCAAATTTTAATAT
The DNA here is from genome assembly GCA_028023455.1 of Epiperipatus broadwayi. Taxonomy (NCBI): domain Eukaryota; kingdom Metazoa; phylum Onychophora; class Udeonychophora; order Euonychophora; family Peripatidae; genus Epiperipatus; species Epiperipatus broadwayi. The sequence goes on along the minus strand of JAQFVV010012444.1, from coordinate 4,866,988 downwards.
TGGAAATACCTCCATATTCTGAATATTTAAATTTAATTAGATTCTGCTTCATTATTATCTATTATCTAAAATTAAGAGCTAAATATATAAAGTTCATAACTAACTTGGCTGATACATACTCTTAATAGACTTATCATTGTAATTCTGTCATTATTGAGCCTTTATAGAATGGGGCAGATAATAGCCTTCAGAAATGACCAGAGACTAATTAGTAGTAAAAGGTTTTGTAATTATTATTATTCAGAGAGAGCTATTAGATATTACTTTATAGATAAGTCAAACAAAAAAGAATATAACTTTATACTTATGATTATATAATAACTGAATTTTGTAATAAAGCCATTTTGTTTGTTTAATAGATTTTAATCTTTATCATTTATTTACTATTGTTGACTCTTGTTGATTGATATTCTCCATGATCGAGAGGCATCAATTTATTAAAAATTAAGTTTATAGTTAGCCAGAGCATTAATGATCAGCATATATTAGTGTCTCAGCACCTATTTACTTTCTTATGGATATTTTAGCACTTTAATTTGTTTCTCCAAAGAATTGTGTTATATTTTCCCCTGAGATTGATAGTGGCTAGACAAGTAGCCTATTTATAATGTACCTTTTTTTAGTTTCAGTCACAAGATTGACAGTTTGTTGTTTGATGGTGAGTACTTGTTGATTTAATTATTTTAATGTAATTCTGTGTAACTTGTAGTTTATATTTTATTATTAGTATAATTAGCTACCTATACTGATGCTCATTTTATATTTATGGATTTTATATTTAATTTTATGTATTTAATGAGGATGGGAATGTTTACCATCTCTCCATTGTACAGAGAAATGGAGTGACATGAGGAATAGAAAACCATCACTCATCATCCTTCTCAAATAATACATATAGAATAAATAAATATAAAATGGGTCAAATGTATAAGATATATGGTGTCAGGATAAATAAAAACTAAAAGCAGTTATAGTGAAAATAGTCATAATACTATAAATTACTCCAACATTAAACATGAATTATAACTCATCAACAATCAAGAGTCAGAACTTGACTGGATTTAAAAGAGACACATTACAAAACAAAACAGACTACTTATTTATCCACTGCCAGACTTAGGGCAAAATATACAAATATTTGGATGCACATACTTAAATACTATTCTATCACTCATAATGAAAAAATGCCAGGACACTGGTTTAATCTCATCAGCATCAATTTTCTGACCACATGATATCCTTAGTGTATGAACAAACTACAACTTAATTTCTAATAAAAGTACAAATTGCAGTAAATGGACATTAAAGGTGATATCTTTGTACTATCCAGAGTTATTATCTGTGTGTCCAAACACAAACATAAATGTCTACATTTATATAAATAACCAATATGAAAGCTAAAAATCAAGTCTTTAGAAACTGTAATTGTGAACAAGTAAAGATAAATATAACTGCTTATTTTATTTTAAATAATTTTACTGGAATAATTATATTTATCTTTTGGTATAATTTCTTTGGTTCAACTATATAATCTTATTTATTATTTCAATTTTCTCTTGTATTACATCCTGAAAATTATATATATTTTGTTTCACTATTATATTTTGCAATCTTTCTTTTATTTTCTGATTGACTTAATCTATTTTTACAGCATTTGTATTTCTTTTGCTCTCTTTTATTATAGTTTTTTCTATCTTCTGCAGTTTTTTATCCTCTTTATTGATTCATCTATTTAAACAATTCTTCCATTCTTTTTTGATTGAAGAGGCAAAACTCTCCATACAGTAGTGCCATCCTGTGCTAACCAGAGTAATCAGTGGATGCAAGAAGGCTTGTGCATAAAATCCCCATCTAGTGCCTACTCATCCAATATATCCAGACTAGTTTTTGGCTTGTGACCTTCATCAGTGAGGAGCCTTGGATCTGAGAGCACTGCACCTAAATCTTAGGCTCTAATGCAAACCTCCAGCAGCCACCTTTTATCTCTACTTAACTACAAAACTATGAGAATGAAATTGAAAACACAATATTTTCAATCTAAACTCAATAGCTTATATAATTATATGGGTCTGAACTCAGTTCAGCACCCATACATTTTGGTGTCTTTGGCTCTTTAACAACCATAGCCACCACTATTCTATTAGGCTGGATTGGTGTTAAACCACTAAACATCACATGCTCACCATCTCTTATGCTAGAACATAACTGTTATTAAACAGGCAAAACTCTCCATTCAGTAGTGCCATCCTATGCTAAACGGAGTAATCCTAAGATCTAGGTGCAGTGCTCTCAGATCCAAGGCTTCCCATTGATGAAGCCACAATCCAGAAACTAGTCTGGGGATATTGTATGAGTAGGCACTAGATGGGGATTTTATGCACAAGCCTTCTGGCATCCATTGATTACTCTGGTTAACACAGGGTGGCACTACTGTGTGGAGAGTTTTGCCTGTTTAATAACAGTTATGTGCTAGCATAAGAGATGGTGATCATGTAATATTTTGTCTTTTTTGATTGATTATCTTTAAAGGTTTGCATTAACTGGGCTACATGGAAGGTTCCTCTTTTCTCAATACTTCAATTGATTGCTTATCTTTTTGATGATTACATTCTTCCTCCATCTTCTTCAGTTGTTTTCTTAGCTGCATATATGGTTATATTATATTAGTCTTATTCTTGAAGAAAAACTGTCTAAAGAAAGATATAAAAAATTCTTTAAATTATTTTTTTAATTTTCTTTCCCTTTTTCAATCATTTATTACTTATTTTAAACATTCACATTATGTTTAAAAACTGTTTGAAAATTCTCATATCATTTGATAAAGAACAATTTAACTAAATTCAGACTTATAAAAAATATGATAAAATTAAATATCATTTCTTTATTTTAATTTTACTTATTTATAAGCTTGTAATATTTGACATAGCCAAAATTGGCAATTGTCTATAATATATATATAGCAATATCTCATCACTAAAAAATAATCTTAATATATCCTTTAATGTATATTTTTCTACGTGTTGATATCTTTTTAAAAATTATTTATTTTTTACACCATCATTCATTCTATAATTAATATAGTTTGTATCCAGTTTTTTTATTAGAATTACTAACTAATGTTTTTGCTTTTATATATTTTTATAAATGAAAAATATAAAACTTTTTTATAAATATTCATCAACCTCTCCCCAAAAAATATTTTCATATATAATGTCAAAATTTAAATAAGAGCCGGCTTTTCTTTCTTTAAAGTCTATTTTTATGATCCTGATTTAAAAAGTTCAATCTTCTTTATGTAATAACTTATCATTTTAAAATTTACCTTTTTTAAATTTATCTTCTTTAACTATTTTTTGAAATTCTAATTCTTTTGGAGATTGTATGTTTGCAACATGCAATGCGTGATCATGCTTACCTTTGCATTTGTTTCCATTTGAAAATCATTTGTGAGCTACACTTTTTTCTGCATCAGTTTTTTTTATAATTTTTTTTTTTACTTCTGGATCTGATTTTTTAATTGTTTTGCAATAATTAATGCTGGCTAGTTTAATGACTTATTTTTTATTTCATTTTTCTTTTGTTCTCTTTTTGTTAGAGGTAATTTAATATTGTAGCTTGTTGCTTAATACTATTTAGTTTTTAAAGCAAATATGACACTATTTTCTACTTAGTATCCTCTATAGAAATTTTCAGTCCTTCAATCCACAACGTTTAATAAAACAGCAACCAATCTCTGGGTAAATGCCATGCTGAAACAAAATTTGTATTGGTATGTTTTGTGGGATTTCAACTAATTGTCAAAGCTGCTGCTGATGGCTATTATTGTCAGAAACATGTGTCCAGCATCAAAGATTTATTGTTTTCTCATCAAGCAATGCTACTTGAAAAAATAAAACTTCTATAGAGGGCATAAATAATAATTAACATTAGTAACACAATTACTTATTTCTGTCATGTTTAATTAATTATTTTCATATTTAATTGTTCATTTGGAAGATAGGTTATTTAAAAAATAAAATGAATTATTAATATTAAGCTAATAAAAACCTTTTAATTAAATCATTACTAAAATTACATTAACATATATATATATCTTAATACTCTTTCATTATTAATATAAAGTGCTGAATGAGAGTTTGTATATTATTTTATTGGAATTAATTGGGCCAAGTAGACTTTCAAAGCTTGTGCTTGATAATCATGGTTATTCTGTTGAGAAGAGTCTTTTTTGCTAGTTTGAATTCTGTTTAATCTTTGGTTTATTATATATTCATTTTGTGCAATTAATCACTCCTCCCTAATCTTGCATTCTCTGTTGTTTCTTTCATCATTGCATATTATTTTAATAATACTTGGATCAATACTAAGCCAGGATTTTTTTTCCCATGGTTGTAAAAAACTATTGTATTGATATAGTCAGATTTTGATTTTTTTTTATACATTGTGCTGGGTCATTCTTGCTTTTAGAGATTAACTTTTGTTTCCCTGTAGTATGTATATAGACATTCCTTTTGGATGCACCCTATGGCATAAACATTGTTAAGTTTATTGACTTTGTGTATTTTCATCTTCATATTATTAATAAGTTTATTTAGATTGATGAACATTCTAGAATATAAATTAAATTTATCAGAGCATACCTTTGTGACTTTTTTCATGTGTATTAAATGTGATAGAATGGTCCAGCTTTTATTATTCTTTGTCTTTGCTGTTTTTGTTGATGTATTTCTTTTGAATTGTTTTGAATGTATGTCATATTGCATACAGCTTTTGTCAAAGCAGGAATGTAAATATCTTTATTCTTGAACTTGTCAGACTCAAATTGAAACAAATAGTTGTTGTGGTATAAGATTTTTAAACCTGCAAAGTTATGTGATGTAGGCCCCTGTGATCTCCCATCAATGCATCCTCTAATGTTGAGAGATTTAATAGTTATTTTATAATGTATACTATTGTTATTCTGTTTTAGCTTTAAATCAAGGTACTGGATTTCATTATCTTTTCCTTTTTTGATGGTCCAACTTAAACCCGAATTTGTCTTTAGTTCACTGAACATTTGGTTGATGATGTCTTGTAGTGTGCATTTAAAGAGAATCTATGTGGTTTATGTATGTGCAATTTGTACATGTGTTCAGTATAGGGGCAACTATGTTGGTTTCCTTAATGACTAAAGTTAAACAACATATAACTGTACTAATTGAAAAGTCCATTGGCCATATTCTCTCATTTCATATTTGTTATTTCTGTATATTGTACAATATTATTATCTGAGTTAAGAAATCAACTATGAATTTTCTCTTGTATTTATTTATTTTCTTGTTTACTAATAGTTTGTAAATAATTTTGATTCATTCTTTTCTGTTTATTTATCCATAAAGTTCTGCAGCATTGGAAAAGACCTTTCTGTGTTCACTGGAAATGGTAGTGTTTTTGGTGATATCAATGAATGATGATTTTATTGTGTGTTGGTCAAAACCTATTTCTTCTTTTAATATTTGGGCCCATAGTTAGAAGTTTTGTGATAATATGCACCTCCAAAGATAATGTTTTTGTGCATTTTGAAGTTTGAATATAATCTAGATAGAAATAGCTTGATGGGTAAATTTGTGAATATTGCTTTTGTCATATTTATAATTTGTGTACATATTTTTTTTTAGTAAGTACATTATAAATCTTTCTTTCTTACTTTTAATGTTGTAATTAGATACTTTGTTGAACTTTAATGTAATTTGTACATATTGAGTCCTATATTGCCTAGATTATTTTCAAACATTAAAATTAGTTTTGTCTGTTTTAAGTTCACTATTCATTAAGACTAATGATAGACTAGAGAGTATGTGGTCCAAATATTGAAAGACTAATTAAGTTTTGGCCAACACCCAATCATCATTCATTAATATCATCAAAAACAAAAAATATTTTAAACAAACAAAATGGCTTCCTTCGACACTACAGAACTGTATGGTTCAGTAAACAGAAAGTATCAATCAAAATTATTAACAACCTATTAATAAACAAAAAAATAAACACATACAAAAAATTATAGTTGATTTCTTAACCTGGATGGACAAAGATATTGCAGCAACATGAATACAAAATGACAGAATTATGGATACTTATCCACCACCACATTATATGTAGTTTGATTTTAGCCTTCAAGAAAATCAACATAGTCCTCCCTATATTAAATGCATATACAAAGTGCACATGCATATGTTACATATATGATATCTTTATATGTGAGCACCACAAGACAGCATCAACCAAATGTTCAATGAACTAAACACAAATTAAGGTTTAAATTGGATGGTTGAAACAAAAAAAGATAATGTAATTCAATATCTTGATTTAGTGTTAAAATGAAATCACAATAGCATACATTGTAAAATGACTGTTAAAACATTCCATCATTAGAGGATGCATTGATGTGAGATCATAGGTGCCCACATCACACAAATTTGCAGGATTAAAAATCTTATAGGCCAACAATCTATTTATGTCAATTTGAGACTGACAAGGTCAAGAATATAGAGACTTATATTGCCAATTTGATAATAAAAAAAAGATGCAATATAATCACATTCATAAATACATAAAATAATTCAAAAGAAATATATTCAAACAAAACAGCAAATACCAGGAATAATATAAGCTGGATCATTCTACCATATTTACCATACATGGGAAACAAAGTTGCAAAGATATGCTTCAATAAATTTAATGTGGGTTTTAAAATTCCCATCAATCTAAATAGATTTATTAATAATATGAATAACAAAATACACAAACTTGATTGACCTAACATTATTTATGCCATATGATGCAGCCAAAAGGACTATCCATATACATATAAATGAAGGCTAATCTAAAAACAAGAATAATATAGCACACTCTAATGTATAAAAAAACAAAAACAAAGTCCAATTAAACCAATGTATCAGTCTTTTACAGACATAAAAAAGAACAAATGCATGGTTTTGATCCATGTATTATAAAAATAATATGCAATGAAATAAAACACAGGAAATGTAAGATTAAAAAAGCATGATTCATTGCAGGAAATGAATAAATAATAAACCAAAATTCAAACAGTATTCAAATTATCAAGAAAATAAGTCTTCTCAATAGAATATCCATGATTATGATGCATAAGCATTGAAAATATACTAGACTCAATTAATTCCAATAAAATAATATTTAAATTCTGTTTCGACACTTTATACTAATATACACATATATTAAGATTTGAATTTAATTTTAGAAGTGATTTAATTAAAAGCTAATGCCTACTACTAAGAAATAGTTCTATTTTTTTTACGAGATACTGTTCCAGTTCTGCTACTTAGTACAAACTTTAATAATCCATGGATGCCAGATGCTACTTCTTGTTAAATACCTATGTCTTTCATGTATGAGAAGTGTTTGGATCTGGTTTTCTTCTAGATCTTATGCTATCCTCTTTTAGGAGCCATCTTTTTATCTTTTTTATGCTAATAAATTGACAGTCTAAAATTTAAAAACTACTTTAAGGTTTTTAATTCAAGTCAATTTGCTTGCACAGTTATATATACATGATATCAGTTCAGATATTTATATCTTTTAATTAAGTTATTTTTAACTAACTGTAAAAATCTTTAGCCAGAATTGTCATAAAGCCAATGAGCATAATTACATAATGCAGGTATACTAGATCAAGGTTCAAAACCTCTTTTCTCATTAGCTATATTGGACAGAGATTTAGTAAGCACTGCTATTTAGTATTTATAAATTATTCAGTCCGACATTAGGCAGCAGACCTAGAGTCACATAGATATGAATTTGCTCCTAAAAAGGATTGTATAAGATGGGTCATGTAAAGCTTATTTAATTTTCATTCTAATTTTTATAACAATAAGCAATGGAAACAAGGGTACAATTAACATCTTAGGTTTGGAGAATCTCTTTTTCAGAGTTGTAATGACTGAAGAATGGAGTTTTTAAACCTAAAACTTTTAATGCACACTATGCTCTTTTGCATTCCTGTTGGATATTAGGAATTGGCAATCATGGGACATTACAAAATCTAAGATTTTTTAGCTTACTATTAGCTAAGTAGAAAAAGAGAACAGCTTAGCTTTGTATTGTATAATTATGTTCCAGTGAAAACGTGTCTGGTGATTGGTTATCTATCCAAGCTGCCTGAAGTGTCTTTCAGAATCAATTCATGTGTTGTATAACAACATAGTTTAGCTATTCACAATAAATATTTTAAGATACTATCATGTCTGAATTACATGTTATAACATGAATATGATTATGCACTGATATTAAATTTTGTTTAAATTGAGAAAAACTATTACTTAAATGTTTGAAATGATTCAAACTGTGTATGGCAGAGAAGCAATACAAGAATGTTTTCAAGTGATTCACAAGATTTTGTGATGGAAGGAAGAACATTGAAAATAATCAGTGAAAGTATAAAACACAATATTTCATATTGTATTTTAGTCCAGACATGACAGTTCTTTAAAAAAATGTTATAATGAATAACTACTAAACTATATTCATTGCCTCATTGATTTGTAGATGTCAGTGCAGTGGAGGCTTGGAGAGATAACCAGTCACTTTTCCGGTGACACACAAAATGTATTCATTATATAGTTGATTAAGATTATATGACTAGAGGATAAAATTAACTATCCTACAGTTCATAATTTAAACAACTTAGTTCTCTCTGAGCGTGTTTATTCTACTTTCATGTGCTCTATCCACTTTATTAATATCTATTTTCTCTAGGTATTTTATTTAGTTTAAAAATTAATATTTCACCCTTACATTTTTGTATTTATATGCACATACTAATTTCAGATCAGTTATTTACATTTATTTCTTAGTTTAACAAAGTGCTCAACTTTTATTTTTAAAATAAATCTCTTCATTAAATATCTGTAAACTATTTATTGTTATTATTAAATGTTATCACGAAAGCAATTAACGATTTAAAAAAAAAAAAAAACCAACAATGGTTTAAATATAACATTTCAATTCGATAATCTAAACATTTTTTTTTTTGCAGTTAATTTTTATAAAGATTGTTTAGAACTCGTTAATCAATTTGCGACAATGTTAAAAAACAATAAACATATATGTATGAATGTATTTACAAGTTTTCTTTAAAATGTTTATTAATTCGTTCTTCATCCCAATTTCCATATGCAACCACTTTCCAAGTCAGCTGCATAGAGCACCCTCTGTCACTATGAATGCATGCAACAATGAATTCTTATTTGTCATAAGACAGGGGAATCAAGCATTTGAATTTTCATGCGCATGCTCTCATCTATTAGACATAAGATAGAACTGGTTTCTATATACTTCTAACATCTTGATAAAGAATAAACAATCTTATCACTGCTGAGATATTTATAATTTTTCTTTTGTTTTTATTAGTGCACTTTTCATCTCACTTTCACCACATTACCAGTACAGAAACTCAGACCATGTATCTTACCATGCAAACATGCTATAAACAATGTTACTCATTAGATGAGATAAATATCAAACATCATGCACATTACACATCTGCAAATACACATATTTATGTACATAAATATATACTTATTTACATAAAACAAACAAGGCAAAATGTGTATTAAGGTAATTCACAAACTAGATATCTAAAGAGATTCATTTAAATGAGTTTGTAAATAATGCCCTCCTTTTATTATATTAATAACAATATATTTTGCAAGTTCAAATCTCTCTAACTTATATATATATAAGAAACATTCAATATATTGAATGAATAGGCTAAATTATATATATCTTAACATTGTGAATGGTGATTTTAATATATATAATATTACAAATCGATGTCTTTGTTTCTTCAAAATAATATACTTAAATTTATAAATAAATATTAAAAAATACAGTATTTAAAAGTTTATAAAAAAATGTATCTATAAACGTCACTTAGAAGTACTTTCAACTATTCTTGTAGTTTTTGTCAACTAATACGTTTAAAAGGTCAACTTCCCTATAATTCCATGGTGTCAACTTTCCCATAATTCTGTGATCTTAACATTTACTGCCTGCCTATTGATTGAATCTTGCTTGTATTTATATATTAACATCACTTCCTTAATTTTTCTTTTATTATTATTTTTTTCAGTTTCCAATATTTTTATGTTACTATAATTAAAATCAAAACCATATGTACATGATTTATTATAGTGATAAAAGACAGAAGCTGATAAATTATTGTTTTTATATTTTTGTTCTGTATTTTGAACTCTTTTTAATAATAACAAGTACTCTTTTGTTCTTTTTTCCAATGTACACCTTGACTCACCCATATATCCATTGCCATACCTACATATCCATTTGTAAATGATACAATTTTTATTTGTCAATAAGGTTTTATCTTTTGAATTATTTATTAATTTATTTAATGTAGGTGGTGCATAAAATGCAATATCACATATATCTTTATAAATTTTCTTAATGAAACTTGCCTGTTGATTCGAAATATATGATATTGATATCCAAATTTTTTATCAGAAGAATTAACATTATTAATATTATTTTTATATTTAGAATTAAAATTTTTAATAGTATAATAAACATAATCATAACTATATCCAACGTTTAACAATTCATTATAATAAATTTCAATATTTTTGGTTTTATCCAATGAATATTTACAAAGATTACTTCATAATTTAGAATTCAAAAAATTCAAAGATTTATCCAATCTAGTTTTGAGTCTCAAATCATGAATTTATTAGTCAAATGCAGTAAAACTCAGCTCTTCATACACATTGATTGAAAATGGCTCTAAAATGCAGACATAGCAAAAAAGGTTAGAGTGGTCTCACTTTCTGCACTAATGAATGGTTGTAATATATTAATTTTGAGACAGAGAACATTACTTCTCAACTTCATGGTCATGTAGAATTGGTAAATCTAGTCTAATAAAATTATAAAATATTTTTTTCCAGATGCTAGTATCAATAATAAGATGATTATCAGATATTAATAAAATCTTTTTCAATTATCATTGATTTATTAGAAAATGGACATTTATAAAGTTTCATCCAGTTTTTTAATCCATAGTTTCTTTTCTCCACATCACACCAACAAGTTATTTTTTTTCATCCATTCATCTAACATGTGGTCTCTTTCTGGAATTTTATAATCTCTTGGGATTCACTTTAAACCTTCAACTTTTCATTTTTTATCATTTCTTCTAGAAATATATCAAACCCTACTCCATTCCAATCTCATATTTTTTTCATGATATGAATAATACCTGTTTTTTTTGTCATCCAACTATTTCAATTTTAATTATTACTTTCAACATTTATTTATTCATGTTTCATTGAATGATATGAAGTCTTTGTATTGTGCTTTTATTAAGTTTCCAACTTTCCAGTTCATAAGTAAAAACTGGCAAGTTATATCTAATAAATCTTCATTTGCAAAAACTATGCAAATTTCCCTTTAAATATAAGTTGTTCATATCAAAATCACTCCATTGAAATTAAATACACACTTATCCAAGGGTAATTGTATCATGCTACTAATTTCTACACACTTGACAAGAATAAACCACCATAAAAATTGCCCAACATAGTAGCCATTTCATCTATGATGTACTATATTCCAAGGCATAATATAAAATAACATATGAAAATTGTTTCAAATACATATTATTTATCATATAATAAATAAATCACCAATTCTGTTCGAAATGCAAATATCCAACATGTTCATAAATATTAAACAGAGTAAAAAATGTTAAAATAAAAAATAAATACTAATCCACCAAGTGTTTTTGGTACCATATACCAGATTCATCATGACTAACTTAAAATAAACAATCAATATTCCAGTGAATGCTCAATGGGACATTCATATTACATTGATTAATGACATCATTAGACTTAGCAATAAACCAAGCCTCTTTTAATTTTATCTTTTTATCATTAGGCTCATTGCAAATATTACTAATCATTTGAAGAAAACATTCATTTTCACTAATTTTCTCATGATTAAAAAATATTGAATTAACCTGAAATTACATTTTAGATTTTCTATATTGATAAAACTGTTGCTGCAACCTTGTTGATGTATTAGAAAATAACTGAATATTCAATTTCACATTTATCATCACCATCTACACTATCTTTTGAATTATTTATCTACCTATTTAAACATAAGAATAATCTAAGACCAATATTATAATCTTTACCAATTATTTCCTTAAATTTGATATTTATAGACACCACATATGCCAAAAAAATCCATTTGTTATCTGCTTTCTTCTTTACAACCATATTTTGTTTAATCTGACTTTATTGTAAAATAAATGCAATTGTCTATACAACAAACTTTTATTGTAGCCAACACTTATTAAATCATTAATATATCCTTCAATATTTCTTTTTCTATCATATAATAAGACTATAATCACGATATGAAAGACTGATAAAATACATTTGTATTCATAATAAAAATACTTAAGCATAAGAATTAAAAATTTACAAATATAAAAACAAAATGATACATCATCACCAAATGTTTTTTCATCTATCCTTACAATTCTTTAAACAATCCCTTACTAAGTGTTAATATTACCTTTGTTGATACAATAACTATATTTTGGAACTCCAATATCCACACATGATACATAGAAATTTTAAACAGATTATTAACAAAAAACAAAATATTATACACATAAAGAAAAACTTATAAATTTATACTCAACATTTTACTTTGCTTTTACCACTTTCAGACAGTATATGAGTCCTCAAGTTACTTATATTCCAGTTCAAATCATAACTCCATGATAATCCAGAATATTTTCTTTAAAAAATAACTTTTAATTATTTAAAATCACAAATTGATAAATAATTTTTGCAACCAAAATCATGAATAGAGCACTGACACAATTTGAAGTGATATGAAGTTTATATAACACATGATTCCTTTCATACCACTAAGCAATTAAAATTTTCCAAAACAATTGGTCACAATTCAATGACTATATTTTATTTTGAAGCAAATGCAAAACAAAAGAATAATGTTTCACATTATTTCCTGAAATGTGGTAAATTTCACTTTTCAATTATGTAAACATTTAAAGGAGCATTATTCTTTATGAACCAATACAATGTTTTCTCTTCTTTGGATATCAGCATTAATTATAAAGTATATCACTGTTAAAAACAGTTTATTCTAAAGATAAAATAAATATACTTTAGATATCCATAATAAGTAAAGTTTATAGCTATTTTAATTTTCTCCTAAACATGACTTCAATCAGCATATAGATCAGATTTCTTTTTTTTAACAAAATTTAGCATGATGAAAAATATAGTGGCTATTAATATCATAACAGCAAGTGATGATAAAGTTTATAATTATTTTTAGGATAAAGATTTAATAAATCCTTCCTAGCATCAAGCACAATTTTTATATAAACAATAAGAGCACAATAACTTTCATTTTAGTCAAAGAATAAACAACAATGAATTGAGAGTTGACAATAGGTCTTAATAATGTAATTTTAATATATGTAGTATTTTCAACATTAGCTAATCCATGTTACACATTTTGTATTTCATTCTTTTGATTAAGAAAACTGTTACAGTTTCCTAATTGTGTATATTTGATGAATATATTGTAGTGAGATGAATGGACCATTTTGGAAAAGGCCCCAATAGATGGTATTCTAGCCTTCCATTTTTAATGTTACAATCAACTGATTAACTAAAAGTTTAACAAGTCAATCAGAAAATTAATTAATAAGAAAGCAAGTAGGTGAGTAAGTTAGCAACACATGGTAAGCTACTTTTATAAGATAAAGTATGTGATCTTAATCAAATCAATGACAATGGGTTTAGGACATTATTAATTGATAATTAATGCAGCTTTAATTAGTTGCCAAGGCATATTATAATTTTTTTTAAACTGTCTGGATTCCTGGAATAGCAAAATAATATTACACTTAAAAATGCAATTTATTATTTAACAATAATTAAAATATTATAATAATAATGATAAATTATTTAAACACATTTTTTAAAGAAATTTTCAAAATTTAAATATAATATTGTAGAGAATAATAAATTTTTAAACAAAAATATTGTTTATATGGTATTAAATATTAACTTCATTAAACTCAACTTTAATTGCAATCAATTTTTTTAAATCTTTTCTTTCAGTCAAAATAACTATTACACATACATGCACACTCTCCAACATTAAAAATATTAATTAGAAATGTCTAAACAAACTATACTAATTATTTGTATTATAAAATATTACAGAAATATCAAATTATTTAAAATGTTTATTTTAATGTACTTTCTTACTTTATTTTTTTTTTTAATTATATCAGGTGGATAATTATATTTTAAACTAAGAGTAAATTATATTACCTGGAATATAAAATATGTGGGCAATGCATATAAAGTTACAAAATTAATTTAACTGATAATTTAAAATTAATTAAGTTTCTTCTTATTTAGACTTATCTAAAAGAATAACCTATAAAAACAGTTCTATAGCTAAATTTTAACTTCTTAAACTATTAACTTTGTTTGACATATGCATTAATTTGTTGGAATAAAAATAAAATATAAAAAATCTCTTTAATTTTTATTTTCACATTATACACATACAGATCTCTAATGAAACTTTAAGATTAATATATATAATATAGTTATTGGGTTAAACGTTGTGTTAGTTTTGATTAATTCCCAATGTTTCAACAAAATAACATCTACCATTATCAACACTAACTTTTCAAAGAAAAACCATTAGATTTCAAATCATAATGAGATTAAGGGTGCAGTACTTGAGCATTCAGAATATGTGGATTAACAAAATGTTAATTTCTTTCAGTTTCACTATTAATTAATTTCAAGTTTATATTAGAAGAATGATTTAAAATAAGTGGTCTCCATAAGGACAGAATACGTTGTGCTTTATCAGCTCAATTTAAAACAGTTTTTTTAAAATATTTCAATTGATTTTTTCATGGTTCTACAATCATACTTTTCCAAATTAGCAAGTATTTTAGCATTATCAAAATCAAGTTTATGACCAATTTCTAAAAAAGGTGAAGTAAAAGCTGATGGATTTAACTGCATTTTTATGTCCATACATTCTAACATTAATTCATCTATTAGATTGACCATACATAGATTTTTGAGCACTGTAAACGTGGAATTTCATAAAAAACTTGGTATTCCAAAAGTACTCTGTCTTTAGGTTTATGGAAAAAAATAACTAATTTTTTTGCTAATGGAAAAATTAGTCTTTGCGTTAAAATTAGATACTCTTCTACTGATTTTATTATAAGGTAAAACCACTCTATAATTAGTTGAATTATCAATTTTATTCTCTTTCTTCTTTTTAATATCAATGCTATGTATCACCTTATATATGATGTTTTATTATAACCATTAAAAAGTAGAATATTTTTGTTAGTTTTATTTTTTGAATAAGATGATTTTTATCTGACGAATGACAAGCTCTCATCAAAAGATTTTTTGCTACAGAAAATATTTGCATAGGATAATGATGAGAATTAAAATTAAGATATCTATTTGTGTGAGTGGATTTTCTATAAACCAATATTGATAAAGAGTCATCATATTTTTGTGCAATCAAAACATCTAAAAAGAGAGTGATTTGTTCTTTTCAACTTTCATAGTAAACTTAATATTAGGATACCAATCATTAAAAAAAACAAGAAAAAAGTTCAAAGCATCCATACCATAAAGTAACAAACATATCATCCATATATCTAAATCAAATAAAAGATTTCTTAGTAATTGTATTTAACACTTGACTTTGAAAATTATTCATGAAAAGATTGGCAATTACGGGTGACAGCGGAGATACTATAGAAAGTTGTTAATATTTTTGAAAATCATGAATAAAAAATGTATTTTCAAGGCAATGTTTTGCTAATGAAATAATAAAATCAGGAAAATTATTGTATTGAGCTATTATAGATAAAGCTTCTTCAATAAGAATACTAGTAAAGATAGAAAAAACATCAAAACTAACCAATAAATCACTTTTGTGTTTAAATTTTTTAATTATAAAAATAAAATGACCTTAATATTTAATTCTGGATGGAATATTATCTGTCAATAGTTGTAAGCATTGGGTTAAATATCTAGCCAAAACATGTGTGGTTAGATCCTTTAGCACACACAATAGGGTCCAATGGTACTCCAGTTTATGGATTTTAGGCAAACCATAAAATATAGGATATAATAAAGAGCCTTCTCTTAGAGAAATTTTAATTTTCATATCTTCATCTATACTGGAACATTTTATAAGACATTTTGTCCTTTTTTCTAAATATGTCAGAGGATCTCTAAAAATCTTTTTGTAAGTTCCATCATTTAATAATGTTAAAATTTTATTATTATAATTTAAACAATTAAGTACAACAATGAAATCAACTTTATATGGTGGAATGGTTACAATAGAATCCTCTTTTTTTAATTATAAAGTGCAACAAATTTTCCTTTACTTGCTTACTTTTTGATGGTTTCATATTTTTAAGATGTCAAACCTCAAATCCAATAAGATCAGTAGTATATAAGTGTATATTTTTTTAAAAAAGACTCTATATTGTATATAATATTCTCATTCTTTATCTCACGCTCAATCTCATTACTATTTGGGTTTTTATTTGAAAAATTAACTTTGTCAATGGTGGGTTAGATTTCATCAAAACGTTGGAAATTAATCAAAACTAATACACAGTTTTACCTAAAAACTACTTATTTACATCATATAACTGTGAAAACATTAACTATAATATATATATATAGTGATCCTCGTCAATCTTCAATTTATTTTTAAAAATATTATAGTTGGCAAATTATGTCAAATTCAGGTTTGTAAAATACACACCCATCGATAAAAGTCTGTGTTTAAAATCAAATTAAGTCAACTTTATTTTAATCTTAGAGAGATAAATAAACTGATTCATTTTAACTAATTATATTTCAAATCGATCCGTTTAAAATTTATGCTATAGGAACAAAGCTTAAATATTATTTATCCGAAGGTTTGTGATGATAGATGTGATATGTTGGACAATTTCCATCATGTATCATTATAGTTGAATGTATAGAAAATTTTAAACATTATTTAAACTTTTCAAATACAAACAACATGTTAGCACAAGTAAATAACTCAGATTATATGAAACTGAACAGGAAGTAACTGAAGCTTCCAATGACTTATATTACATTTGCAATCTTATTATAACCACCCATCAGGCTAGAAGTGAGACCAACCTCTCAGACCATAGATACATTAGAAACATACACTTTGTCAAGCAATTCATATAGCACCTGTTACAATTGAATTTTATATATACATTATTTCTAGAGAAACTCCAAACTTAATTTTTTTAAATTTGTTTTTATCACATTAATTACAATTCTATCATAGATTACTGAAACATATGATCCAAGACATGTGAAAAGGATAAATGATCCCCAATATGGGCATTTTGTATTGAACCAGCACTCATCAGTTGGCACAAATCACAATCTCTTTCACATATCTTTATCATCTATTCAGTGTACATCTAGATAGCAAATTACTACAGTTTAATTGACAGGTTTCTAATGTTTTACAGTCCAACATTAATACAAACCACTGTAATAGAAATATATTAATAACTGTTACTAATCATTTATCAACCTATAAGTTTTTTTTTTAAAGTCTTATTTAATAGGTAATGTATCGGCAGTGGCGTAGAGGTATCAATACCTGATTTATTTGCCCATATTGATAGTGTTGATAAGATTCACACTTTTAACACAAGGTAGGGACAGTATCCACTTTTAACACTTTGTAGAGGGGTGTACTGTCACTGTAATATATTCAAAGGATCAAAGCAAAGCTTTAGTTTCAACAACCTAAATATGAAATAAAAATTCAATTATATGTAATAAAGATATATGGAAGAGATTGCAATCTGGGCCAACTGATGAGTGCTGGTTCTGTACAAAATGCCTATATCAGGGATCATTTATCCTTTTCATATGTCTTGGTTCATATGTTTCAGTAATCTATGATAGAATTGTAATTAATGTGATAAAAACAAATTTTAAAAAAAAAGTTTGGGGTTTCTCTAGAAATAATACATATATGAAGTTGAATTGTAATGTGTTAAATGAGTTGCTTGACATAGTTTATGTTTCTAATGTATTTATGGTCTGAGAGTTGGTCTGACTTCCAGGCTGATGGGTGGTTGTAATAAGATGGCAAATGTGATATAACTCATTAGAAGTTACAATTACTTCCTTTTCAGTTTTATATAATCTAAGTTATTTACTTGTTTACATATACATATATATGAATTCTCATTTCATATTTAGAGGTTTTTGAAACTAAAGCTCTGCTTTAATCCTCTGAATATAATACAATGACTGTATACCCTCCTAAAAATATAAAAGTGGTTACTGTTTCCACCTTGTGTGAAAAGAGTGAAACTTATTAACATTGTCAACATGGACAAAGAAATCGGGTATTGATACTGCAGATACAATATCCATTAACCAATTACCTGATTATTAAATAAAAGGTAATTTTACATTTTGCGCCCTCTTTTGGCCATTTTTGGTTACACCTTCATTTTATACTCATTTTATAGTAAATTCAAAGCTTAATCCACATTAAAAATTTTAATTCCAAAAAATCCACCTTTGGCAATATTTTTGCAAAAAAATCAAATTTTGCTTGCCATATTTGGTCATACAAAGAGCCAATTGTTTATCCTCTTTTACCTTATATGGTGCTTCGAAGCACTGGCTGGTAATTTCAATCATTGTTGCCCAGGAGTTTTGAACTATCAAAGTCAGAAATCACATGCAAAATGTTTTATACTTTTATAATAGATTTTGAATTTAAATAAATATATTTTCTATCATTTTTTTACATTCATAATTAATTTTTTACAATACTATACCTAAATATAAACTTTAATTTAAAAAAATTTAAATTTTACAAAGAAAATAATAAAGATAAGTGAACAACACTTGACCACTATTTGCATTTCAATGATATTCAGTGACAATTACCAAAACACAACAATTTTTTCATAAACATTTATGATTATTTTTCACACTATATGGATTAATAATATTGATAGATTTAGATTTTTATTTAAAATATTTAATTTTAGAGAATGAAAACACAACAGAAGTGAATAATTCTGCTGTACAACATTAATATAAATCACTGTAATAGAAATAGATTAAGAACTGTTGCTAATCATTGAGCAACTTAGACATTATTGCTAGCTCAAATAAAATTATGTTTTATAAATGTGTGGGCTAGTTAATTAAAAAAATGTGTTTTCAGCATAAAAACAAAGATTTGAAAATAATTGGGTTCTTTTTGTCTTTGCTTTTGGCTTGTCATTATGAAGTACAAAGAATTTCTAACAGCAGCTGAATTAATAAGTATATGAACTAGACATTCCAAAACAAAATTCACTTCAGTATGTGACCCATATCCATGAATAAATCTGACTCTGATTGCTGAGTTTGATATTTGTTTCAACTATCTTCATGTATGCAGTTAAACAAGAAGTACTTCTTAATAGTAAAGTAAAAAAAACTCATGACAATTCTAATTGAAAACATAACTCAATTGTGACCAAAAGGATCACCGTTGAGTGGTCTATTGTTCATAAAGTACATTGACCCTCTGATTAAAAAGCTAAATCAGCTTCCAGGGATATATGTGCCCCGGCTTAAGAAAAACATCAAGGTTTTCGCATACATGGATGACATACTTGTGATTCTTCCATCCCGTAAACATCTGAAGACACTTCATTCCATAATTACCAATTATACTAAAGATTATAAATTATCCATCAATCCTCACAAGTCATCATCCTGGTGCATCAACACTGGTAGGAAAATACTATCCAATTTTTTAGCAGAACCTCAGTGTTTTCTAGGGTTCCCTATCTTCAAGTCACAGACTGCTATGTCTGTATGCCTACAAAAATCCATCATAAGCAATGCTACTAAGGTGATTCAGTTGCTGTCAAGGACATACCTGTCCCTACAAGGGAAGATTGCTCTGATTAATATGAAGATTATGGTGAGCATAAATTACTACCTGCCAATAATGACAATTACCAATCATTCAGCTTACAAATTCAGAGGCTCTGTGGTCAGCTATTATGGAGAGGTCGGACCACTGCAATTAGCATCCGCAGATTTCAGTTTCACAGGAGACAGAACAGTATGGGTCTCCATTCAATACAGACAATCAATTTCAAAAAAGGGCATTCACTTTTAGTAAACCTGGGAAAAAATACCCTCTATCAGATATTATAGAGACTTAATACCTACTGACAGACCTCCCCCCAGTAAACACACATGGCTTGACACCATTATTAAACAACAATCTCTATACATTGGGCATTCAACAACAGAGTTTAATGATAAAATCAACATCTGGTAGGCACATCGCCTGCTGAATCCTGTAAATACAGTTATTTATGCTCACCTAGGGTGCAGCAATCATAAAATCACCACAATATTTAAATATCTGCTACTGTAGCCCAAACTTTTGGATTACCTGATCAAGGTGAATATGGGCTCCATGCCAACTATTACATTCTTATACTACAAGTGGTTTCTAAATAAAATAGACCCAATTTGTCATGCCTGTTCTAGAGGAGAGGAGACCTTTAATCATCTGTTAAATATATGTCCAAGTTATAACAGTATTCGAAGTGTCATCTCTCAACACTGCATTATAGCAGTGGATGAAATCCTGGACATCAGGGGTTGTCTCTTCTCTGGAGACTTTACAGTTATTAGGTTATCTATCTTCCTGACATATGCTTTTTGGTACACAAGGTGCAGGACAAAGTTCACACAACCAACACCAGACCCCAATGCTATATTTTGCGATAAGCTCAAAGCTCTTCAAAACAAGGACAAGATACTATCCTCTAGATTTTTGTCTAATAATACATGGAGCCTACTAGTATGGCCCACAGACTCTACATGAATTTTGGACCTGATATATCCACATTGTAGTGTATCGTAGAAGAAGTAGTCTATGTTGCAACATGTCGGATTCTACTAGAGAGGCATTGATTTTACACTATATGTATCCCAGCTGATAAGTTAGCATTATTGGGTCAACCTCAAAAGGGGTGGGAAATACCAACAAAATAGTATTATTTACTCATATATCAACCTGCTAGTGCAGAAAATGGCTCTGGCATACATCTACCAGACCAACACCAGCAATGAATGAGCCAACATTAACAAAGTGTAGTTATTATTCATCTGTACAATTTTATTATGTCAATAAATATAATATCTTCTTTATCACCTTTTTTAAATATTAATATTGTATTCTTCCTATCATCTGGTACATCTTTATCATTTAAACAAATGGTTTATAACTTTGCTAAAAAAATCCATTTCTTCACCTGGTTCTTTTAATGCATGAATTATAATTCCATCATTACCTGGAGCCTTTCCTTTCTTCATACATTTAATTGCATGTCTCACTTCTTCATTTAAAATTCTGGGCAATTTGGAAGATGTAATACATATAGGAGGTACTTGTTTTTTATTACTATATAATTCTTGATAAAAGTCTTCTACCTATTTCATGTTGTCATCTCTCTTTTTAGTAATAATTCCCATCTTTTTTTCTTACTGCAGATATAAATTTCCTACCAATACCAAAATGTTGTTTTACACTTTGAGACTTTTATTCTCTTCTACAGCTTTTCTTACTAATTCACAGTTATACTTTTTTATATCATTTTCAACTCTTTTCCACACCATTTTTACAAAATTCGAGATATTCAATCTTTTTTAATGCATCATTTTTGTATATGTTCATATTCCTTTTTTTCTTCATAAATTCTCTAGTCTCAGTATAAATTTTATTGATCAATTGCTATATTTTTCTACCAGCTATCCTTGTTGCAGTTTTTAAAAGTGTATCAGTTATTTTTATATTAATTTTATTCAAATCTGAATCATGTTCAAAATCTACTAATACTTGAAACTGATTTGTAAGTTCTAATTTAAATTCATTAGAATGTTTCTGAAGATTAGAAATGTCAACTGTAAATATTGTTTTTCTTAATAATTTTTGTCACTCTAGTTTTACATTAACATGTATCTTACACCTTACTAATCGATGATCACTTCCTGTGTTAAATTTTTTAGGAACATTACAATCTTGAAATATGTATTTTCTGTTAGTCAAAATATAATCCAATTCTGCTGTAGCTTCATTTGAATGCTTCCATGTCCATTTCCTTTTAACATTTTTCTCAAAAAAAGAATTCATAATATAAAGTTTTTCTTTTTCTGCAAACTCCACAAGTCTATATCCTCTCTCATTTCTATTACCATAACCAAAATTACCCACAGCACTTTCATCTTTCATTTGTTTACCAATTCTAGCATTAAAGTCTTCCATAACAATTTTAAAATGTTGTATACTCTGATCAAAAGCCTTTTGTACATCCATATAAAAATCTTCTACTACTTCATCACTATGAAAACTTGTTGGGACATAAACCTGAATTATCTGCATTTGGTATCTGCTCTTAAATTGTGAAACTAATCTTGCCACTCTGTCCGATACACCATCAATCTCCACAATGTTATTCTTCCATTTTTTATTTATAATGAATCCTACTCCACTTGCATTTCCAATATTTGTGCCTTTATAGTAGAGTACATGACCACTTTTTAAATCAATTGTCTTTTCATCTTTTCTTTCAACTTCACAAAGTCCAATAATGTCCCATTTAATAGCCTGTATTACAGAGCTATTAAAGTTATTGAGCTTATTATAATGCTGATCTTATTAATGCTATATTTTGGTGTAACAAGAAGTTTAATCAGACTCAATTGGTTATATATATATATATATTAAGACTGCCCTTCATCCACCCATCTATTCACTTTTTATTTTATATTTAATGTTACTATATATTTATTGTAATAAAATAGTGAAATTGAAAATGTCTGATGATATTCAGATGATTAAATAAATCAATGGCTATGTACATCAGTGCACTAACTATTTCATATATATTTGATAAATGTTCAATTGATTGTGACATATGTGTTTATCTCATGGTAGAGTAAATCATAATGATCATCTAAAACCAAAGCAGAAAATAACATTGATAATATATATTATATACAAATATATGTATATATAAAATATACAAAGAGACAAGATGAGCTGTCTCTCAGAAATATTTTTTTAAAAAAACTTTTACTTTCAACATTATTTTGTTATTATACAATATAGTAGATAAGTAATAAATATTTTTTTGTTCTTTTACTTGATTTTATAAATATTTCAGATAATAAAAGTACATAAAGGTTTTATAATTTTGATTGACAATTTTTGCCAAATATTTTACCAATCTTTATTTTTTCTATGTTTTGAAATATTACAATATTTTACAGTTTACAATATTTTTTGTTCCATATCTTTTACTTATTTATTTTATGAATATAGATATTTCAAAGTGTTAGAATTTTAATTATATATCTATCTACAATTTAATAAATTAAATAGTTTACCAATTTTTATTTTTTATGTTTTAAATATTATAATTTTTTTATTCTATATAAAAAATGTTATTTATTTTATAAATAAAAATATTTCAAAACATTAAAATTTCAATTGTATAACTATTTATTATGTACATATTTCCAAAAATTCCCACTTTTTGGGACAAAAATTCTAAAAAAAAACATGCCCAATTAAAGAGTTAATAAAATATTTTTAAAAACTTGCTTTTCTTTTCAAGCAATGTTTTGTATATACATTATTTAAAGAAATACCTAACAAAATTTAAACATAAATAAATGTACAATTTTATTTTTTGATTTTGCCTTGTTTTTTTAACTATTTTTTTCCTTTTAAAACTACCTCTACAATACATGACATAAAACAGGCAAAACTCACTATACGTATTGCCACATACAGCAAGCTAGCATAATCAATGGATGCCAGAAGGCTTGTGCATAAAAATCCCCCATCTAGTGCCTACTCATCCAATATCCCCAGACTAGTTTCTGACAAAGGCCACAAGCCAGAAACAAGTCTGGGGGTATTGGATGAGTAGTCACTAGATGGGGATTTTTAAATACAAACATTCTGGCATCCATTGATTACTCTAGCTTGCTGTGTGGCAATATGTATAGTGAATTTTGCCTGTTTTAACAACAGTTATATGCAAGCATAAGAAGTCATGGTCATCTAATGTTTATTGGCTTAATACATGACATATTAAATTTAAAAATAAAAATGTTGATTAATAAACTCATAACAATCTCACATGATAATAGCAAATAATTTAATAAGTCAATCTCCTAATTCATAATGTTTGGAAACCACTCATTAACTTTAACAAAAAAGCAAAAAGTGAAGAAATCAGGCAAGTTAATAGTAATAATTGCAAAACAGAAGAAAAAAACTAAAGCTAAAATAATAAAGGATTTTTTATGATAACTAAATAGAAAATTTAAAGAGTATTCCAAAAAATAACATGAAATTATCTTTCAGAGAATTTGTGATATCAAAAAAAACATTTAATTAGATCTAATTTTATTGAAAAATGCCAATGGACAGATTATGAATACTCACAATTAAGGCACAAACATGCAATCACATTTCATGTCATAACATAAAACTAAACATTCTAGTACCTTAAAATATTTATGACTAATAGCTAAACTATAATGGGAGAGAAAGTTTGAAGAGAGAACCAGTTATCTTTATATTAGAACACATAAGTATCAATTAAGATTCATTTGATGATTTCTAAAATAAATTGGTATGTTTTAGATTAGAATATTAAATAAATTTGTAGTTCTTTTTTGCTTCATTTAAAGTTTACACAAGGATATTCCATTACTGTATTAAAAGAATACAATCTTACTTTTGTAAACTCAATAAATAAATTCCCAATAATAAATTATGGGAATGGCATTACTCTTAAGCTCATTGTCAAAATGATCACTGGAATTGAGGACGCAGCATCAGAAAGTGTGTAAATATTGAGAATAGTTATTACAACATATCAATAAAAATAATCAATTGATCAGACATTATGTGGCACTTGAGCACTTGAAATGACAGGTTATTTTGATACAGAAATCTCTATTTCTCATATTGACCCTATAGACACACTAAACCTACTAAATACAATCTAAATTCATTACAAAAGTCTACTCAAAGATTAAAATCAGAAAAAATAATTTATACTCCTATATCAATAAAAAACTTTGATAGACTGTTCTCCATTTAATAAGTATGACCCCAATCTTACCAGGTAATGGTGTGTTGGCTTAAATTCACTTGCTTGTAGCAATATATAGAGTGTATCAGTTTTGCATTTATTTGACAATAAAAACTAAAATTATATATCAAATTAAAAAATTTTCAAGATATCAGTTTCATAGATAGAACCTAACACAAACAAGCCATAATTGCTATGATTGATAATGTTCTTAAATTACTCTAAACTTATGAAAGCTTTTGTGAGGGCTCATCTTTGATTGAAATCTTGAAATGAAAATTGTATATTTTCTGCATGATTATTTTTGCAAACATATTTATAAAATTATTTAATTATTTTTTGATAAAAATACAAAGATTAGATTTAGATTTTATTTAAAAATATTTTTCTGTAGAAAGACAAATTTAAAAAAAGATTAAAAAAAACAGATTATTGCAATTGACTGAAAAAGAAATACTTCCATAATTATCATCACTTATGTTTTAACACTTTTTAATAAATAGGATTTTAAAATATATTTCTTTGTTTTGTGTATTCTTACAAAATTTTTGTTTTGGTGTTAGAAACAAAATTTAAATAAGTTTTAATTTATTCAAAATGCCTTTAACATTATTTATTGCAAATGTAAAAGTAATAGATATTTCAAAAAATAATAATTGATATTTGGAAAACATGAAAATAAATTTTTAAATGGAATTCATATCTATAGTAATGAAGCTTGTCATCATTGAATAAATTAATCTATTCAAAATATTATGACAACAAAATATTAGATAATCATTGAACAAATTTTCTTATTCAAAACTTTAGCAGAATGAAATATTAAATATTTTAATTCTATGTTATTAAATGATGATAAATTTAAAGTTAGTTATCATCAAAGG
This sequence comes from Epiperipatus broadwayi, assembly GCA_028023455.1. NCBI lineage: Eukaryota > Metazoa > Onychophora > Udeonychophora > Euonychophora > Peripatidae > Epiperipatus > Epiperipatus broadwayi. Next base: position 4,840,756 of record JAQFVV010012444.1, on the reverse strand, counting down.
AAGAAACAAATATTTTAAAAAATAGTACTTATTAGTATTAAAGTTTTTAAAAAGAATTACTTTACCATTTGACAAAAGAAATTCTCCATTTGGCAATGCTTCCACTATGCTATAACAAACTTTTTAAAAGTTGTCATTTTAAAAATAAATGTTTTCAAAGAAAATCTTTTTGGGGTTATATCTTGCCATTTTTTGGTTTAAAATAAGTCTTTTACAAAAATATTGCTTAAATAATCTTTAAACAAATTATTGATAATTATAATTCTTCCAGTGTTTAGCCTTAGGCTAAAACAATCAGTCAAGTATGAATTCTGAATTCTATTGACATTTGGCCACATCACCATGACATTATCATTCAAATAGGCTCTTCTCAATAATACAAAAGGTTATTTAAAAGATTTATATTATACTGAAACCTTCAGACTTTTTTCTTACTAATACTTTTAAAACTGAAACTATATAAAGAAGAAAGTGAAGACTGCAATGTAAGGTTATAGATAGGCTTAAAGCAACATAGAAAAGATAAAGCAATTGAACTGTTATTATAATGCCCAAAATTTTAAAATCTATACAAGATTGTCACTGCTCTAATTCAAGAATTTGGTGCAAAATAAGATTAATTCATCAAAACAACATATTACAAATTTAATTGAAATGGCCACTAGGAGTTGTTGAAATAGTAAGCACAACGAAAAATGCATGCAGGGGAAAATTGACTTAAAAATAAACACATAAATTTAAAATTTGGTATTGGAAAAAAAGTTATATTTGTACAAATGGATTTTAAAAAAGCATGGAAGAAACAAAATACATAACTGCTGCTCCACACAAGACAAATTAGAAATGGAGCTACATATGCAATCATGATTACAAACCCTATGATTTATTTGACTAATCTTTTGGAATAGTGAGCATAACTCTACATCATACACATTTTAAGAACTTAACAAAGTTTAAAATCTAAGAAAAGTGTACTAAATTGAAACATTTTTATTTTATTTTATTTACATAAGATTATTATCATGTAATATATTGACTTGCAATAAATATGGAAAATAATCCATGTTTCAGATTTCACCCCATTGCTATATATTATTTCCAAGAAATTCCATTAAATTAAATCAATAATTTTGCATTATTGTATTGTGAATATTAAGTGAGAATGTGTATTATTTACTATACAGCATTTACTATTTAATTGATTGTATAGAAAATTATATATATTTATGTTGTGATATATTGTATTATATATTGAACCACTCACCTTCTTTATTTTTTTAATAATAACAAATAGAAATATATTATTATTCATCCTTCATTAACAAACTATTCTATCTCTGAAGGTTTCTGGTCCTCAGGTAGAGTGAGCAATATCATTGGCAGCAAGCTACCAATAATATAAACACTCGGCTACTAAATTAAACACTGGCCAACTAAACACTTTATTTATTTTGAGGAAAATCCTTTAGGCACCAGTTAATCACAGAGTAATTAACATGTTTACTTGATCAACAATAAATCTAGTACCTAAAATCCCAGCTAGTTCATCAAGTTGTAGCTGTCTTAAAAAAAATCTCCACCCACTCAAAATTTTATTTTTAATAATAATAAAGATTTACCGTACAATAAAACTTTGACATCATTCAAAGAAAATCTTTATTTTTAAAAAATACTCCCTATTCTTTTAGTTTCAACTTAATCACTTCTCAATAACAATTAAGTCTTTCAATTCCCACTTTACTAAACATATTATCTTATCATAAATGTGTATGTTCATCTATCAATATATATATATTTCAATGACAGTTTAAATCTGGCTTTTTTTTCTCTAAATAATCATTTTGTTTTATAATACAATCATGCACACCCTTTTCATTTGAATAAATATTTTAATACATTATAATTAACTAAAAATATACAGAACATATTGAATTAAAATTCACACATACACACAATTAATGATTCTGAATAAAAAGTTGAACAGTGGAGCCAATATAATTTATATCTTCAAGATACTAGTTCATAAAGTTTAAAGTTTTTATTTATTTATTTCTCATGGCTTAAAGAACAAGAATTAGAGAATAAGAAAATGAAACATTACCTAGGATTTGAATCTGACTTGATGTAAGTACGGCAAAATGTAACTTTTGTAGAATGTTGTTACTAACCGGTTAGTGCTAAACTCCATGTAAATCTTCCCTTAATTTGTGATGTTATATGACACTCATGAATCTCGGCATGAACACTCTGCTGTTCCTTTGACTTTACCTGAACATGGTTTGCCCTTTGAATTATCTGCTGATGGTATTGCAGAGAAGACTTTAGCCACTTGCATGATACTATGGATTCAGCAGTGCATCATTTTGTCTGAATATTAACTTCTATAGTTTTCTTTTGATTCTTTGATTCTAAATTTTTATTTTGACTAAAATTGATTAATTTTAAATTAAATGATTTTGAATAAATCTATGAATTTTGGATCCTATAAAATATTTTGAAATATTCTTTTAAAGAATGAAAAAAAAAATGGAAAATAGAAAAGAACATTTTTTTTAAACAATACAAAGTTCACTTCTTTTTTTTTTATCCAGAGCTTCTTATCTCACGGATCCATTGTATATTTAATTTCACTCTGATTGGGCTATTTTTTTTTTATTCAAAATTTTTTATACATGCACACATTTTATTCTTTTATTATAAGACAAAATGAATTCCATCTTTTTTTTTCATTACTTTTATCATGAATTAATTAAAAATAATATTAAATCATTTTTTATTTCACCTTTTTTTTTTTTTTTTTTAAAAAAAATCTTACCCTCCTTTTAAAATCATTTATTTTTTTTCCTTTAACAATAACCCCCCTACCCTAATCTTTTGTTTTTAATTTTCTTTTCCTTCAAGTTTTAAAACTTTTATTTTACTTTAATTTTTTCCATTTTATTTTTTAAAAATGAAATTTACTAAATATTTTTACTCTTAAAGAATACTACACATTCGGTCATGATGTATCTCAGTACATTATCTTTATCCCTCCCCTGAGACTAAAATATCATTCTGACCATTTTAGTTTCAGAATCTAAATTTATAAGTACTATATAAATCCCATTGCTTTATTTTGATTTAAGTTCATTTCCCCTTATTTTCATGTGGCCAAGTTATTTATTTAAATTTCTTTCTTTAGTAATTGTAAGGATTGAGCATTGGATGTTTCCTTTTTTGACCCCTGAGTGACTTCAAATGCATTATTTCCATACTCTTTTATGATTTTATAAGGCCCATCATATATTGGTTGAAATTTTTTATATATTCCCTTCTCCGGATTTACCCTCACCATAACTTCATCCCCCAACTTAAACACACATTTGACCTTCCCTTGTCTCTTTTGTCTTATATTGCCCATCCTTCTAAGCTTACAGCATGCCTCATCAGCATCTTTTTTCTTTTCAATATATGGCACTCCCACCTGGTAAGATGGTTTTGAATGGGTATGGGATATTCTTTCCTTGATGGAGTCTAGTGAGCTCGAACCCTGTTGATTCATTCTTTGACCAATTTATCAAGTCAGCAACTCTCATTGCCTCCTTCACCCATATACGATGATTATTTTGGAGGTACACACAGAATAAGCATCCCAATTTCCTAATGATCCATTCACATGGATTAGATTGCAGATTGCGAATTGAAGTGAGAATATGTCTCATCTTATGATACTCCTTCCATCTTTTCCATTCTTCAGACATAAAGGGCATTCCATGGTCTGACCTTATTTGTTTTGGGATTTCCACATCTTGAAAATGTTAATGTAAAAGGACCTGTAAGGTCTGTCTAGCATCAGCTTGCACCACCAGGTAGACAGCTACAAACTTTAAGAAAAATGTCATAGGCCACAACCAGATATTTCTTTTGATTAAATTGTGGTAGGGGTTCATAAGTCTATTGCCAATAAATTGTTAGGCTGATATGTGTATATGGATCTCAACAGTCCCACATTTGACATGTTAGGAGGTTTGGTTTTTGCACACATGGTACACATCTCAATGACATTTAAGATACTCCTGTACATTCTCAGACAATAAAACCAGTTGCCTATCCATCCTTCAATTTTACTTGCCCCATAATGTCCATACTTTTCATGTATGTACTTGATTATCTGTTTCCGCATGACCATTGGAAGAATGATTCACGTATGTTTGTCATTTCATTTTGCGCTGGACTTTTAAACAATATCATTTCCTTTCTTTAAATAGTGTATTGTTTATAGATCTACCTATAGGTTGGTGGTGCAAATAATATATTGTTTACATTCTGCATCCTCTTCTTGCAATTACCTTAGCCTTTGCAAACTGCATTCTATTTCCTCATCTCGATGTATTTCCCTATATGTATGTATGTGTTGTTAGAATTTAAATGTTGTGGCTGATGTTCTATTGGGTAGCGACTTAAAGCATCTGCTACCATATGGTCTTTGCCTAGGCAATACTGTATACTATAATCAAATTCTTGCAAGAATAGACTCCACTGAATCAGCCTACTATCTGTGAGAAAACTATGATTGAGGAATTCAAGAATCCAGTGGTCAGTGATCACTTTCACCTGTGATCCTATTAAGTACTACCTAAACTGCTTAAAGGCCCACACAATCACTAAAGCCTCTCTCTGTTACCATATAATTTTTCTCTGGCCCATTTAATAAATGACTTACAAAGAAAAGCACCCCATACCTTCCATCATCTTGCACCTGGGATATATGTGGCCTCCAATCTGATTCCACTGCTGTCTGTTTGTACCACAAATGGTTTACTAAAATCTGGGTATGTCAGCATGACTTCCTTTAAGAAACCTTTTTTTACATTTTCAAAACTGCGCTCTTGTTGCTCTTCCCAGGTCCATTATTTATCTTTTCTTAATAGCTGCAACAGAGGCTTTATATCTGAGGAAATTTTTTTATAGAACCTCCTGAAAAAATTACACAATCCAAGGAAATATTTGATGTCTTTCTTCTTTGTTGGCCTTGGAAAATCTTGTATAGCTTGGATTTTCTCAGGATTTGGAGATATTCCTTGTTCATTAATTATGTGTCCCAAGAATTTTACCTTTGTTGTCATGAAATGGCTTTTGCCTAAATTTAATTCCCTTATTTTTACATTCATCAAATAGCAGCTTCAAATGTTCCAAGTGTTCTTCCACATTTTCTGAGGCTAAAATGATATCATCCAGTACATTGTAATCAAGTTTTTGATTTTTTCAGATAATACTTGGTTAAAGCATTGTATTAATCCTGCCCTGCTGTTTTTTAAGCCAAAGGGAATTCAGTTGAAATTATATGCCCATCCATTATAATGGAAAGCGGTGTATTTCCAGTCCTCAGGATGCAGCTTGATCTGCCAGTAACTGGCTGTTAAATCAAAAGTTGAAAATATTATTTTTTATGGAATTTCATTAATAATTCACTTATAGGTAGTGGTGCATTGGTGTTTAACACTGTTGTTTTATTCAATTGCCATGCATCTAGGCACAATCAAATAGACCCATTTCTTTTCTTTACTGTCACTAGTAGGTGATTGTATGGGGAAGAGCATTTAAAAATAATTCCCCATTTTAACATATTCTCTCCACTGTATTTCTGTATTGGTGTGGTATAGGGTATGCTCAAGCTTAATATTGTCAGTTTTCCATAAGCTTTATCCTATGCTCATATCCTTCGATAACTCCAGGAACTTCTGAAAATACACTCCTGTATGTATCCAACAACTTCTTCAACTGTTTCCCATCCTCACTCCCATGTTCATCTTCTATCACCTTTTTCTCTATTTCTATCCTTGTACTTTCTACATCATGCTCCACATTAACATTATTTGCCTCACAAACATCAAATGGGATTTCCTCCATGCTAATCCTCACCTGTCATTTTTTATAATCTAGCACACATCCTGCATCACACATAAAGGTTGACCCCAGGATAGCATCATGTGTTAGTTCCTCTAAAATCAACATAATGTGGTTATATTTTCTTCCTGCTATACTCATACTTACCCAAGCTTGTTCTGATGCCAACTTGGCTCTTTTTCCATTCGCCAACATTCTTTAGTGGCAATGTTTTGATTTTCAAATCGCTCTGACCTATTTCATCAAAAGTTTTCTGTAAAATCATTGATACTTGACTTCCTGAGTCAAACAGTGCATTAACAGTTTTTCCTTTGATTCTTACTTCTATTTTAGGACATGACTGATGTGCCATTCTCAACTCCTTCTCCTCATTTTGTATCAAGTTTGCTACTTGCCCACGAGTATTCTCAGCATTCCATTCTTTTCTCTGATTTTCCTCATGTTGTCTATTACTGTACAACATCATGAGTATCTCTGCAGTTTATTCTATGGTATTCTTTCCCATTATTATCTTTCAAATGTTTTCTGGAAACCCCACCTTACTGTATGCAGGATCTGTTGTTTAGACAGCTTGTATGCTGTGACCATTCTGTTTTGCCACTTGTCTGCAAAAATGTGCTCAATATCTCCTCTGTTCACCATTTTTCCTGTACTGCCCGATGTTTAACTATCTCCTGAAGTTCATTCTCCCAATAGCTTGACAGCAATGCTCGTTTGTATTCCTCAAAGTTTGTTGGTTTTATTCCCATTGACCCACCAAATTTCAGCCTCATCCTGTATGTAACTACTGGCTATACTAACTTTAATCGATTCACTGAATTCATCACATGAGAAAAAACACTTCAAGTTCTCTAAGTATCTATTCAGTATTTCCCCTCTGTTTCCCAAGAAAGTCTTTATTTTTATAACCTGGCTCGCTATTTCCATTTCACAACTAATCTATCTAGTTCTTTTTCTCTATTTTAAAACATACATATAACCAACCCTAACCCTCTTAGTTCTACTTTTATGCTTCCTGTTCATCTATAATAATTTGCCTGGAGTGTCCTTTTTTTTAAATGATTATGCTTCCACGTTGTATATGATCATATAAAAATCCACTTTTTATTGATTGCGCTAATCTGACCTGTTCTCTAAAACAATACTATCATGCCTTTTAACTACTTTCTCATTAACTGTAACTTATGTTATTTACGGATGACTTTGACCATGCCATTTGAAATGTCTAGCCACAGCCTACATTGGTCCTACCATTTGAAACATCTAGTTTCGGGCCACTTTGATGCACCAATTGAACCACCCACCTATTTTATTTTTATAATAATAACAAATAGAAATATATTATTATTCTTCCTTCATTAACAAACTATCCAATCTCTGAAGGTTTCTGGTTCTCAGGTAGAGTGAACAATATCATTGGCAGCAAGCTACCAATAATATAAACACTCAGCTACTAAACTAAAGACTGGCCAACTAAACACTTTATTTATTTTGAGGAAAATCCTTTAGATGCCAGTTAATCATGGAGTAATTAACATGTTTACTTGACCAACAATGAATTTAGTACCTGAAATCCCAGCTAGTTCATCAAGTTGTAGCTGTCTTAAAAAAAATCTCTTAAATTCAATCACGATGTACCTCAGTACAATATATAATCTAAAGTAAAAAGCTAAATTAGGTAATCTATTTAAAAGTTCTTTTGATATTAAAGATAACTGAGATTTTAGTTAGATTTATGGAATAGTATTTTATATTTGTATGTCTTTGCAATAAAATCATTGATTGTGGTGAAATTTTAATTTTAGCTAGCTTATTAATTTTAAATTATATATATATGTATATAATATCAAAACTACCCCAAATCTAAAATTAAACCAGACCAGCATAAAAATATTAAAACACAACCTAAGGTTTCACTGCTACAAGCAGACTTCTCAAGTGTAAAGAACTACAAAAAACTACACAATATATATACTATTAAAAACTACCCACAAATCCATTCAGTTCCCATCCACCCTTAATATTAAAAGAACTATTAAATAAGTTAATTGCTTCAGAATAATAAATTTTCAATAATAAAGACTCTTTAATTCTTCTTTTGATTTCATTTCTCTCAAAGAAGACAACCTTAGCTTCATCAAAATCAATAGTGTGGCCTGTATCTTTTTCATGGACATACAAAGCAGAACTAAGATATCTATTTTTAACTCTACTTTTATGAACCTTTATGCTTGTAATGTTTATATATATATATATATTGAAACAGACAGATCGAAGAACCGATCTTAGTTTCATGTGTTTTTTGAAGTACGGTAATTCGAACTACTATTTGCCCGCAATGAGATTTTTTCTATTTCAAGTCATATAAAAATTGGGATATATTTTATGTTTTGTAAAAAGATAGGTAAAGATTCCATGTATGAATATCACAAATCATGAAATAATATTCGTGTGTGCGTGGTTTGTGAATTTATAGCAGCTTAATTTAAAAGTTTCATTGCGGGTGTATTTGTTTAAATTTTAACTTTTTAGAATTATACAAAGTCGTTTAAAAATACTGATCAAAAGTCACATTCCTTTGATCAGTGTTTTTAATTAAAATCTGTCTTGTGCAAAGGTATAGAGTAATTAATTTGTATTTGAAAATTAGATAAGGAATTTATATTTTGTAATTACTTGGTCAATTTAAAATTGTGTATTAAAGTTAAAGATAGCTGAAAATGGAACAATGGAAATGGATAATTGATATTGTATAGTCAGGTTGGATTGCTGGAGGCTAGAGAAAAGTAGGCGGAGTCTCAAACAAAAACCAGGCAGAAAGGTCAACCGTGGCCATCTTAGAAAAAAACTGGGATTCTAATTTTTGACGTGGTTGAGAGAAGTAGTCTTAAGACAGCACTGCAGCTGCTAGAGTAATTCCTATAACTTTGTTAAGAAGCTCACCTGTAGACCGCAATGTTGAGGGGCTAAGTGACAGGAGCTGATCTCTGTCCTGCCAAATTGAATCTTCGTGCCACTGTCTGATCATGTTGTGGGTGCTTCATAGTTTCCAGCTTCCAATCTCCAAATTGACAATGCCTTGCAAATAACTTTCAAAATGCGCGCCTACGTTCGTCGGAAATATCAATCGGGAAAAGCCAAGCCGGATGAAGAAAGAAGAGTAACTGTGTTACACGAACTTTTAACTTTCTCCCGAGCTTAATGTGATCAATCAAATAAATTACATGTAAGTTTTTATGTCATTTATAATGCTATTGTTTAACCTGTCAGTAAATTTTCTTTTCTTTTAATCCTCTGCTCTAGTCTTTAGAAATAAGTTATAAAAATTGTAATTAAGATAGATAGTTATAAAAATTGTAATTAAGAGTAATAATAATCAAATGAATGCATTTATATTTTTTTTGTGTTGCGTATTCCATAAACAAACGATGCCAATAGTAATATTTCCCAACTCTGTGTAAAACTAGTGTACAATAATGATCAAGTTATTTTAAAGGTAAATTTCGTTTCCTGAAGTAAATATTCTTTTATATTTCGAGTTGGTAAATGTTAAATCCTTTTTTTATTCTAGTTTAAGTTCTCATATAATTGCAGTCTAAGGTTCAATGTTAAATATATATATATTGTTTTAAAGTGTTATATTAATGTCATGTGTGCTATGAGAAATAACTCACTGTATAATTTAATACTATCACTACCGCCTGTCAACCTGGAGGGTTAAGGGTTTCAGAGTAAATTTAATTAATTATTGTTCTCGCGGTCAGTTAATTCCGCTATATTTTATTGGGATAAGGGTCTCAGCCTGTGGCGTAGAAATAGACGAATAGATTCCAGGTTTTGTATAATTTCTGTTAAAAATCCACTTCAAGTACTCGTCCTTGATGTCTGTGGCAATGCCTTCCCTTCGCTGAAGTTAGCGTCTCGCCATTCTACCATTGGGGATTGAAAGCAGTTTCTTTCCCAGGTAATCTCTCGGATCACCGGGTTCGAAATGATCCCGGCTGGTTGTCGTGTCCCGGAGCTACTTGGGGGCATTAAGCCTTGTCAAAGTACAAGCCGCCCGGTATTCAGTTAATGCACCGTAGCTGATTACTGTAGGGCTCTTGAATCTAGGCAACCACCAGTACATCTATCTTCCATGCTGTGTTTATATAAACCACCTCCAACTGTCCATCTACGTAACATGCTCGAGTCTATTCGAATAAAATAAGTTAGTAAAACCCTTTTTGATAAATATCTTTTCAATGCTCAATACTCTGATTCTCTTAGCCACCCGTCAGTCATCTAACTACACAGCTATTGGCATGAGTTTGTTCACGAAATAAAATGATTGTTAAAGACTAGTAGCTAAATACCAGAGGATTCATGGAAGTCTTACCGTACTGTTGAACGTTATATTTATATGCTTTATATTGTTCTTATTAAACACTTTATTTAATCTACTTTTGTGTTCTCCACCTTATTACTCTTGAGTCTAGGTAGCCACTTACTGTCTGTATGGGCAACTTAAATATATACGTTACATGAATGACCGTCCAATATCTAGAGAATAAATAAATATATATCATTAACTGTAAGAATTAGTCTATGTTCTGAGCTGAGCTAGAAAAGGGATAACCCCGTGCTGTTATAAAGTCATCATCGGTTGGTCATACCGGGGTTTGGGTTTGAATTCAGTTGGCGTTTTGGAATTTATTCTTAAGCGTGGGCTGGGTTTGAACTCGGGTACTGTGTATGAGTAAGCGTGGTGGATTTATACCGGTACAGTTATTAAATTTTTGGTCGCCCTCCATGGTGCTTCGATGAAGAAATCTCCCACACCCTGCAGAGTGAACGAGAGTAAACAGTTAAATGATAAAAATATTCAATTTTTTTTTGTTTGTCATAAGATCGATATGTATCTGGCGTATTAAAATGCGCAAGATAAAACTATAGTTGAGTGAAACAAGTAATATAAAAGTTTTTTTTCCCCTTACACCAAGTTTCAGTGAATAGACTATTTCCAAATATCGTTAAGAAACAAAGTGAGATTTTTTGAAAAGAGAGCGGAAGCGATTTTGTGCGTTTATTTAATTAAAATAAACGAGTGTTATGCCATAATTTTTTTTGCGAGTATTCTTGTTGTTTAAAATTTTTCAAAAAAAAAAAAAAGCAAAGAAGTAGAATTGATTCCATGTCTTAAAAATAAAAACGTGTACGCATATAGATATGGTGTACGCATATATATATTTTTTTTTTGTTGTTTAAAAATATTTTTTTTCCAAAGAAGGAAAAGTAAAGAAGTAGGATTATCTTTATGTTTTAAAAATAAAAACGTGTGCGCATATATATATGTATAATATAAAAATCTTATCAGAGAGTTAATATTAATCGTTCCCTATATAAAACATTAAGTCTTGAATCAAATGATTACTAGGTCATGTAAAAAGTATATATTCGGGGATCAATGGATTAAATTATCTATTGGTCACATGTTGCTGGCTGGCGCCTTTCAAATAAATTTGTCAGCAAATATGTTTGTCCATACAGCAGTGGTGAGTTTTGTTGGGTTCAAAAGAGAGAATGGTGGCATATATATAGAGAGAGAATTACTGACAGTAGTACAAAAATTAATATTGTGTTATATACCAATTATTAATATGTTTATATTATAGGACTGAGGAGAACAGTGCGAACTGGGTGAAATAAAGTTTTTTTCCCTTTATTCTTTTAGTAATGATTTAAACATGTCATATTGTATATACCTAAATAAAAAAAATATTAACAGTGAAAAGTTTAGATAACAGAAACCAGTCGGAACGTAGGCGAAAAAAAAGAGAAAGGAAGGAAGTCACACAAACAGTATCAGCAGCGGGGGAGGATTTGGCAATAGGATCAGGGATCAGTATCTTTATGTTATATATACAAATAAAAATTGTTTTACAAAACTAATTCGTATGCTGAGGACACTTATAATTGAAAACAAAGAGAAAATGGCAGATCGTGATGCGAAGTTTGACGCGATCCTCAGAGAAATGAGAGAGGATCGAAAGGCACTGATGATGATGATGGAAAGGCTGGTAAGGCTCAAGGAAGCACATGGCATCCAAGCCAACTCAAATCTAGAAAATGTAAAGCTTCAGCAAGAAATAAATCCCTCTGAAGACCCAAAAATAGAAAATGAAGATGATCAGGCCACACCGAAAGAAGTTGTGGACAGCAAGGAAAACAACAGTGGTGAGGATGAGTCCAGCTACGAAGTAGTGGAAGAAGCGGATATAGAGACAGAAAAAGAAAAGGATGTTGAGGCCACTAGTCCAATGAAACTAAAAGTGGAAAGGGGACAGATGATGAGTCCTCAACTTAGTATGAAGAACTTACAGACGCCAATGCCTGGATCCTTGATACAGATTCAAATTTTCAAGGATGACCCAGGAGAAAATCCCATCGCTCATCGAGATAATATCAAAGAATTGTTTTTTTGTGCATTCGGTCGAAAAAAGGCCATAGAATTAATGACCGCAAGAGACTATGGGGACTTGTATCCAACAAAAAGGGAATGGGAGCAGTGTAGTTACAATACCAGGCCGTTAAAACCTTATATACCTCCCGACCCAGGGAGAAAATAGAAACAACAATAAGTGATAACCCGGTAAACGACCACTGTGAAATGTCTCTGATGATGAGCAAAAGAACAACGGATTAATATGCAAAAATTGAGAAAACGTATCATGTTCCACCCATGTTAAGTTCGAACCCTCACCCAGGCTGTTCTCCAAAGTCGATCAATTTTGTAAGAAAATGTTAACCAGAGAATTATGTATAAACATTTTTTTTGTTATTTTTTTTTAAAGTGAGAAGAAATGAAACAGACAGATCGAAGAACCGATCTTAGTTTCATGTGTTTTTTGAAGTACGGTAATTCGAACTACTATTTGCCCGCAATGAGATTTTTTCTATTTCAAGTCACATAAAAATTGGGATATATTTTATGTTTTGTAAAAAGATAGGTAAAGATTCCGTGTATGAATATCACAAATCATGAAATAATATTCGTGTGTGCGTGGTTTGTGAATTTATAGCAGCTTAATTTAAAAGTTTCATTGCGGGTGTATTTGTTTAAATTTTAACTTTTTAGAATTATACAAAGTCATTTAAAAATACTGATCAAAAGTCACATTCCTTTGATCAGTGTTTTTAATTAAAATCTGTCTTGTGCAAAGGTATAGAGTAATTAATTTGTATTTGAAAATTAGATAAGGAATTTATATTTTGTAATTACTTGGTCAATTTAAAATTGTGTATTAAAGTTAAAGATAGCTGAAAATGGAACAATGGAAATGGATAATTGATATTGTATAGTCAGGTTGGATTGCTGGAGGCTAGAGAAAAGTAGGCGGAGTCACAAACAAAAACCAGGCAGAAAGGTCAACCGTGGCCATCTTAGAAAAAAACTGGGATTCTAATTTTTGACGTGGTTGAGAGAAGTAGTCTTAAGACAGCACTGCAGCTGCTAGAGTAATTCCTATAACTTTGTTAAGAAGCTCACCTGTAAACCGCAATGTTGAGGGGCTAAGTGACAGGAGCTGATCTCTGTCCTGCCAAATTGAATCTTCGTGCCGCTGTCTGATCATGTTGTGGGTGCTTCATAGTTTCCAGCTTCCAATCTCCAAATTGACAATGCCTTGCAAATAACTTTCAAAATGCGCGCCTACGTTCGTCGGAAATATCAATCGGGAAAAGCCAAGCCGGATGAAGAAAGAAGAGTAACTGTGTTACACGAACTTTTAACTTTCTCCCGAGCTTAATGTGATCAATCAAATAAATTACATGTAAGTTTTTATGTCGTTTATAATGCTATTGTTTAACCTGTCAGTAAATTTTCTTTTCTTTTAATCCTCTGCTCTAGTCTTTAGAAATAAGTTATAAAAATTGTAATTAAGATAGATAGTTATAAAAATTGTAATTAAGAGTAATAATAATCCAAATGAATGCATTTATATTTTTTTTGTGTTGCGTATTCCATAAACAAACGATGCCAATAGTAATATTTCCCAACTCTGTGTAAAACTAGTGTACAATAATGATCAAGTTATTTTAAAGGTAAATTTCGTTTCCTGAAGTAAATATTCTTTTATATTTCGAGTTGGTAAATGTTAAATCTTTTTTTATTCTAGTTTAAGTTCTCATATAATTGCAGTCTAAGGTTCAATGTTAAATATATATATATTGTTTTAAAGTGTTATATTAATGTCATGTGTGCTATGAGAAATAACTCACTGTATAATTTAATACTATCGCTACCGCCTGTCAACCTGGAGGGTTAAGGGTTTCAGAGTAAATTTAATTAATTATTGTTCTCGCGGTCAGTTAATTCCGCTATATTTTATTGGGATAAGGGTCTCAGCCTGTGGCGTAGAAATAGACGAATAGATTCCAGGTTTTGTATAATTTCTGTTAAAAATCCACTTCAAGTACTCGTCCTTGATGTCTGTGGCAATGCCTTCCCTTCGCTGAAGTTAGCGTCTCGCCATTCTACCATTGGGGATTGAAAGCAGTTTCTTTCCCAGGTAATCTCTTGGATCACCGGGTTCGAAATGATCCCGGCTGGTTGTCGTGTCCCGGAGCTACTTGGGGGCATTAAGCCTTGTCAAAGTACAAGCCGCCCGGTATTCCGTTAATGCACCGCAAGCGATTACTGTAGGGCTCTTGAATCTAGGCAACCACCAGTACATCTATCTTCCATGCTGTGTTTATATAAAACCACCTCCAACCGTCCATCTACGTAACGGCTCGAGTCTATTCGAATAAAATAAGTTAGTAAAACCTTTTTGATAAATATCTTTTCAATGCTCAATACTCTGATTCTCTTAGCCACCCGTCAGTCATCTAACTACACAGCTATTGGCATGAGTTTGTTCACGAAATAAAATGATTGTTAAAGACTAGTAGCTAAATACCAGAGGATTCATGGAAGTCTTACCGTACTGTTGAACGTTATATTTATATGCTTTATATTGTTCTTATTAAACACTTTATTTAATCTACTTTTGTGTTCTCCACCTTATTACTCTGTGAGTCTAGGTAGCCACTTACTGTCTGTATGGGCAACTTAAATATATACGTTACATGAATGACCGTCCAATATCTAGAGAATAAATAAATATATATCATTAACTGTAAGAATTAGTCTATGTTCTGAGCTGAGCTAGAAAAGGGATAACCCCATGCTGTTATAAAGTCATCATCGGTTGGTCATACCGGGGTTTGGGTTTGAATTCAGTTGGCGTTTTGGAATTTATTCTTAAGCGTGGGCTGGGTTTGAACTCGGGTACTGTGTATGAGTAAGCGTGGTGGATTTATACCGGTACAATATATATATATATATTGTAATGGTATACATATATGCCATTACATCACTGGCAATAAAAAAAAAAGGCTGACAAATAAATATAAAAGTTAATAATTTTATTTGAACCATATATAAAATTGCACAGATGGAAAATTATAAAATAAGAAAAAATCTAAAGATAAAAGGTTTTTTTTTTTAAAGTAATGTAAAATAAAATAAAGCTGTTAATTATTTTCTATTTGCAAATTATTTTTAATTTGATTTTCCATTTAGAAATTATTTTAAATCTTAGAATGAAAATGATTTTCTATTGAAATTAATGACATAATAGCAACATACCCTTGATGGCATTTAACTAATCAGTTAGATAACATATCAATTAAAAAAAATCCTAGTAATAAAATCTGATGTTTCCACTCAAAAGTAAACTGCACAATAAATGATGCAAATGAGCACACTGTCCACAGAGAAAATCATCATCGCCAATAAGATCAGTGTGAAACCAGGCAAGATCAATCCTGTAATTTGATGATAAAGCATTCAAAATAATATGAAAGGGAAAGTAAAGAAAATTTTGGCCAAGTAGAGTTTTGATCTTTGATATTCCATTTGTTATAAGCATATTTACATGTATTGTGGACCTCAAAAATGTAACAAGAGTCATGCAATAAATTAGTTTCCATATTTGCACCAGCTGAGGTGATCTCCAGAGCTATGGTTCTCAAAAAGCAGCAATCAATGGACTGGTCTTCTCAAAAACAATATTGATACTAAATAGACTTCAATTGTAGTTGTGTGACACATCATGGACCATCAAGACAGACTCAAAATAAACCTACAGTCATGGAAAGTATGAACTTTATAATCTAAAAAATAACTTTTCAAATACTATATCTAAACAGTACCTAACTCATAGTCTCCTATCTGATTAGGCAGAAATTTAAATTATTTGTTCTATTTTCCTTTTAATATGTTTGCTATTATTATTACTTCTATTCTCTACTTTATAAATTTTCTAGGTTCTAATAGCCTAGTGGCGCCCTTGTATGAAGAATAGGGAAATCATTTCCGCTCAATCATTATAATATATATATATATACACACACAAGATAACCAAGTGTTTTAAACCTGAAGGAAAAACTAATATCTTTATTTCCAATTGTATAATATTACTTTCTAGTTATTTGAATACAAATTAATAGCTTTTATTTAACTTTTTTTAAGCTAAGTGGCATAATTGTTTTCAGCATTGGTGTGTGTGTTTATATATACATGTGTGCTTATGTTTGTTCCTTTTGCCGATTGTTTTGTTTGATGCAATGGCATGGTGGAAGTGTCTGGAACTTCATATCTACAGAATCATATCCAATTCTGTCACTTCTGAGGTTCGATCGTCATATGAACTCTTAAGCATTCAAGTTATTTTATTATGTTTTATTATTATATAGAATTTGTATTCCGTATTCTTAATATAATGTATTGGATTACTTTTCAATAACCTTCATATGTCATTTTTACTATGAATTAAGTACCGATTTTTTTTTTTACTGTAGAAAATTTTAAAAAAAATCACTTTATTGTTTATGAATATAATCCTAAGATCCTTACACTTCAAAATCTGTTATTTTATCGCTGTATTAATCGGTGCAAAGTATTGTATAAAATGAATAAATATAATTTAAATAATTCAAAAAGTTTATTAATAAAGTAAGAGGAAATTCTTTGAATATATATATAATTAAATAAATCCTTTTTTTTTTTAAAAAAAAAATATAAATTATATTCTAACTACTCATTTTCTTTACAAATCTTATTTATTATATCAACCAAATTGCTATTCTTTTATATCAATTACTTATAAGCATAGCGCTTCAAAGGAGTAATCTTGTGCGTGCATATATTAGATACAATAATTGTTTATCTTAGTACATATATATACACTATATAAACACTAAAAAAAAGAGAGAATAAAGTATAAAATTAATCTAATGAATCAAGTATATTTTAATCACGTTATGGCATTTAAAGAATTTTGGGTTTTTTAATTTTATACTTTATCCTCTGTTATACCTTATTTTCGTTTTTTTACAATAATGGGAGAAGTTTGTCATACAGTTACTTAATTAAAGTAAATTGATATGAAAGTAACTGATTTTGAAAATAATCATAGGTTATAATCAAAATATAAATAGAGCTATAAGATTTGCAACAGAAATAAGTATGTGGAAGGCATATACATTAATGGCCTGATAGTGTACTAGTTCAAATACAGGAAAAATTCAGAATTTTTGATTTGATAGTCAATAATTTTTAAGTGAGTAGCATTTTAATTATTGGATGGTAAACGGCGATCTAATCATTCTTAACTTGTGGATAAAAAAATATAACTCACCAATTGGTAACTAATCTATCGTAGTAAGTAATGTTTTCTCCTTTACTGCTCCTCTGTGAAGGTGATCAGGAAAGGTCTTCAGTTGCAGGAGCTTCTTACAGCTGCTTTAATTTTTTATTTATACATACTCATATGCAACTGTGTTTATGTTTGAAGTGTTGGTTATATTCATACAGTTCAATTATAAATCTTTTATTAATCTAATCAGATTTTTCACTATCTAAGTCTATGATTTCATAATCATCTTTAAAAGTGAGTTGCCTAGGTTGATATCTTGATGCTGATCGACGTTCTTTTCTATCTTCTGGAAAAGCCCATGGTTGTAAATCTGTTGATGCAAACAGTAAAAAAGTTACACAGGCAAGAGAACTGATAACAGTTGAAATAATGAATACCAGCTGCCATTTAGTTGGGCTTCTCTGAAAAATCCATAAATATATAAACATTGAATTATGAATGGAAATTTTAATTAGGAAAAAATGTCTGGAAATAATATAATTAGGTAATTACCAATTAAAATTGATAGCCTAGTTGAACAACATACTCTAGAGACCAACTGGGAGTAGCTTTTGCCTGAATTTAGTAAAGCTATAATTGGCTGATTGCTAGTGCATGTAAGACAGTTTGGGCAATCAATTTTAGTATCTTAAAAAAAATTTTAATATATATGTAATCACAATATAAACATTCTTGATAACTCATGCATAAATAAACATACACCTTATGTTTTCATTGTTATTTTTGGACTCAAATAATTTAAAAGTACTTGATGATTCTTTCTACATGTATGAATATTTATTTAAGTTATATAAATATAGAAAACCAAATGAAAGAAAATGAAAAAATAAAGAAAAAATAATAAAATAAAACAAAAAAAAAAATAAAGTTAAAAAGAAAAAATTGAAGAAATGTAAAAAAAAAAAAAAACCCGAAGAAAAATGGTAAAAAAAGGAGGGAGGGAGAAAACATAGAAAGAAAAATGTACATAGAAAGTAGAAAAAATATATAAAAAAATAGACAAAAATAAACCATAAAAAATGCTTGAAGAACGATAATACACAAAGAAAAAATATAATTTCTGTAGAAAACAGAAGTAAAACAAAAGCATCAAAATTAAAAAAAGATTAAAAGACATAAAAAAATGAATGATAAAATAAAATAAAATAGGAAGACATTGGAAAAATGCCTCTATTCCTCAGGGTGATAATTGTAATTTAAATGGTTTTATTTGACTATGCACTGGTACTTTTTAAATCCTGGTTAAGATATCAAGCTTTATTCGGCAAATAAGAATATTAAGAAGAATATCAAACAATATTAATAATGTCTTTAAAAAGGATCATAAAGATAAATATCACTTAATCAAAACCATGTCCTAACATTAGACTGCATCAGCTACCATCATCTGATCATCAACAGATATAATGTCTTCAAAGAAATGTTTTAGCCTCTCGCAATTTAAATAAAATAAATGGAGTAATCTCAATTGTAGGTATTAAATGGAAAATATTTTATCTTAATTTTCCAGTCCTATAAATTATTTGAAGGACCAAAATGATGTGGAACTCTTTAAAGTAAATAATGTATCTGAAATGCTAGAATAAATTATGTTAAGAGGCATGCAAGAACTAGTAATGTAATTATTTAAATGATATCATGTGGTCAATTTTATTGCCTAAATAATACAATCTACTTTTCCTAGACATATGGCTGTAGAAAAAAACTTATTATTGTTTGAAAGACCTGAGTAATGCAAATTCCTAATGATTAATTTTACAGTTTCTTGCCTTTCAGTTATTATTACTATGTGACAAATCTTATAAAAAATGAACAGGCATAATCTGTTCAAAAGCATAGAACATACAGCTTAGATTATCGTGGATTTTAAGATCAAAAAACATAATGATCTTCTCATTTACCTAATAGTTCTTTACTGAAATATCAGTTGTTTTCTTGAAGGCAAGAATAATCTCTTTTTTCAATAAATTGATATTTACAATTATGACTATGGCCCTTATTTCCAGAAAGCCATAAAGGTACCAAAGAGCAGTTGGTGGCTGAAGGTGAAGAGTGCTAAGAATAATCTAATTGTGATCACAGGTAAAGACCATTTATTAACACCTACAATTGCATATCACTTTAAAGGAAAAAGTTTGCATGAAATGAAAGAATTATCTAATATTAAATCGGATATTATTGGATTTTGTGAAGTTTAAAGAAAAGATGAAGATATGATTAATTTAAAAGGGAAGATGTACTTTACTAGAAAAACACAAATATTGAAAAATATGTGGAATGGGATTCATTATATATTAAAAGTAGAAGAATAAATCTGTAGAGGCATGTTAATGAAAAATATCAAAGGAAGATAATTCAAGTTTATGGTTCATTTAAGACTTTAATGCAGGATTTGATAAATGATTGAAAGATAAAAATGCTATGGTAAATTTAGTTATGGTGACAAATATGAGATAGGATACATATTTGTGAACTTTCCAAAAAAAATATTGTACCGCTAATGAACAATGTTATATGTTCATGAATTTTATAAAAGTAAAATGCTAATAGAAAAGAATTTATAAGTAGTTAAAGGATTTTAGACAAAAATGCTATGGAATTATTTATCAAGAAATGATTGAAGTAAAAATGTTGTGTAAGAAATAGTTTAGAAGAATTTAAGAAAAGTTTAATTTAAAGAGTTTAAAGATTTTTTTTTATAATTGCAGATTGCCAAAAGGCAAAATGCTGTATCATTTATGAGTATACGTTTAAATATTTGAAATACAGACATTTTTCATATACCTGGAGCCTAATGGTAAATATAGGGGATTTGAACTCAGACTTTCAAGCATCAGCATGATATTTGGGCTCTCTTTCATCAGATTTAATTGAAGGGTGCTTAAAAGTATGAGTTCAAACCCACTATATTTAGTATAAATTTACTAGTTAAAAAACGCAATTAGAGAGGGGAGAAACGTAACTAAATAAAAAGTCAAAATTAGAGTTCTCTCTTTTCATGAATTTTACATAAAAAAATAAAAAGAAAATGTGTGTGTGTAAAAGTGAAATTGGATTAAACTTCATTTTCTCAAAGATTGTTCAACCAATAAATAAAAGAATGGGAACAATAACTATAAAATTCAGTAAATAAAAACAATGGGAAATAATTAAAATGAGATCTTATCCAAAGATAGATTAATCTATGCAAATATGCAGATCAAACTACAATAGGGATATAATTAATAAAATTAACCTTTTAACAGCTAATTATATTATTGGTCGAGTGAGTTAAAAATCAAAACTTTTAATTGGCCAGTTCACAAACTGAAGACAAAGTCAATTGTCAAAATATATTTACATTTTAATATTATATTTACTTTGGTTTCGTTTGTAAAAAGTATATTAATAATTCATCAGATTATGAAAGTTAACAAAAGTTTTTTCAAAAATAAATTTTGATTTATATTTTGGAAAGTATTCCATAGCGGTTGAAATTAAAGGAACGGTAATAACCTACCAAAAAGATTTGTCTACATCATGATTTCTCCCCACTTTGCAATAAATAAATAATTCTTGCTAAAATCTTAACTATTTTTCTAAAATAATTTTTTTAGCACTATTTTACTAAAATAAATTTATAATTCATCAAAAAATACTGTTAAAATGAGTTAAAACATTTGTTTATCATTTTCGTAATAAAACAAAAAATGACCGTAACTTTTTACTTTTTGGCAGCCATTTTCTTTATTGTCAAAATTTAAAAAGCCAATCAGATCCAAGAGAAAGTGGAGCTTTGGTATTGTTTGACATGTTTGGTCATTTTTATTGATTTTTTACTTGTAAAATAATTCAAGAGAGGGCAGCATCTTACAGAACTTTTTTCCCTGTTTTCAAAAACTGCAGATTCTTATACGTAGGACAAAAAGTAACCGATTTACAGTGACATCAAATTTCCTCATTTTTACATGAGTCAGGCAGGTGAAGAGTTAATTAAAATACATGGCAGCAATAATTTGAGGAACAATAAGGACTCACATAAAATGACAGAAAATCTATTATTTGAGGATTCTGTCTCTTGTGATTCTTAATTAATAGCAACTGTGAGATTAAAATTGTGAACATGCAGTGCTAAGCACTTAATGGAGTATACAGTTAGCTTCCAGTCCTGGCCCTCCAGAACACCAGAAACCCACCATTTAAGAGCCATGTCCATATAATGATCTGAGCAGTAGAAAATGCCTATCTTCAAGAATATAGAAATCAGCCAGAAGTTACAACCATCAAACAAATCCAAATCCAACCAGTTGGTAAACCAAATTCATACAGTAGAAGAGAGAGTAAAAAGTCATATCTCTTGGAGTACATAATGACTAAAATCCTAGGTAATTATCAATTTGATATCCCATTCATAGACTGATAATATTCATATAAAAGACCACGTTAAACTTGGGAAAGCAGTAGCAATCTTTGAGTGTTTCTCTATAAGTAACATAAACTCTAGTATGTGCATGCATATTTAATCTTTAATAAAATATTTAATTATGTGCAAAGCTTTTCTATAGGTAACAAATTATATTTCAAGTGTGTGTGCATATTCAGATTATAATGTGTAATTGAATCAATCTTTATTATGTATTTTATTAAGAGTGTGATTAAAGCAAATGTATAATGTTTTAGGGTAATCATCTAAAATCCAGGCATGGCCGCTTGATAGCATTATGTATCAAATCATATAAAAATGCCATTTCTGTGGCTGGCCTTACAGCTAATACAAAATTTATATTGTATTACCCATTGCAGGCTGTTTTACATGATGTTGCACAAAAATATTATGGCCTGTTTTGTGCTTCAAACTATTTATGCATATTTGTTGTATTCATAATTGATTACCATATCACTTGAGAGTGTTTTAATTGCAAGTCAGTACAACTTTTCAAATCTCCATAATAGAGTAAGGTCATTTGTATTTAAATAATGTTGTTAATTACTAATAATTGTCATATAGTCCCAACCCTTTTCTAAAAAAATATTAATATAAAAAAAATTGGCAAAGGGTATGTTCAAACTTGCTTCGACAAAGCCCATGCACTAAGTCACATTTCAGTGTGGAAAATATAGAAGCCCAATAAAATGTCTGAAAAAAAGTGCAATTTTTAAACTTTTCAGAATTGCTGAGTACAGAAAGTGAGGCTGTGTCCTTTTTTCAGGCACATAATGTTGTCCCAAATACCAGAGTGTTTTTATTACAGCAATAAAATAATAAATAAAAATAAGTTCAAAAAGTATTTGGATTGTCTTTTTTCAGTGGGGTTAAAATAAATTACTATTTTTGTTTACTTTTTGTTAATAACAACAAAATATTAAACCCCGAAAAAAGCAGTTTATTGTAGAAGCCAAAAAAAAGATAATTTAAATGAAATATAAATAAAAGTAAAAAGTGAGAAAAAGTTGTTTAAAAAATTTTTTTTTTTGATTTTTTGTTACAATTATTTATGCAAGGGTGGGGATTTCAAAACAATTTTTTACCCCCAAAAAACACAAAAGTTACTTTTGACTTAATAAGAAAAAAAAAACAATTTAGTCAACAAAAAAAAAAAAGATAGAACAAAGTCCAAACAGGTTCCAAATAATTGTATTATATTTTTTTGGCAGGGGTTAGAACAAATTTTTTTATCGTGAAACAGTCAAAAGTTTTAAAATCAGAAAAATAATCACAAAGCTAAATTACCAAAATTTGTTGAATAAAGAAAAATGTCAGATTAAAAAAACAATGAAAATGAATAAAAAAGAAATCATGTTATAAATGAAATAAAAATTTGTTTAATTAAAAAAAAATCATGTTATATAAAAAAAAAGTTGCAGCCCGGTAATGTTACATTTGATTGATTTTGTATAGCATCAATGCCATCAAGCAGCTGTGCCCGGATTTCAGATGATTACTTGTTTTTGTTATATTTTAGTATTATGTCTTTTTTTAGAAAAAAAATACCTTAAAATAAATTATCTGTCTGCTAATTACTTTTGGTCAG
Organism: Epiperipatus broadwayi; assembly: GCA_028023455.1. Classification (NCBI taxonomy): domain Eukaryota; kingdom Metazoa; phylum Onychophora; class Udeonychophora; order Euonychophora; family Peripatidae; genus Epiperipatus; species Epiperipatus broadwayi. The sequence goes on along the minus strand of JAQFVV010012444.1, from coordinate 4,817,118 downwards.
TTTTTTTTTTTTAATAATGATACAATTAACAGCCTGTCTTTAGTTAAGTGTAGACGATAAGTGGTCTATTATTTTTTTTTCTTGTAATTAAATAAAGAGCTAGTGGGATGAATCAGGCACTAAATTTGTTTACCCATCAGCCAGACATGCTAATTATATCTTGTGATTAGCTGGTGCCTGAGGTCTTTTTCCTCAAAACAAATAGAAAAGCTTTGGGTGGCAGGGATTTGAATTTAGCAATGAAGTTCTTTAGTTTGGAAATGTGGCTGCAGGTTATGCCTTGTACAGCCTCAGTCTAACTCTAGGTATCTTTGGGTATTATACTTCTCTGCCTGAGGGGCTAGAGTGCTGTGTTGAAAGAGTGCAGATGTGATGAATTGAGACTTAATATAATCATAGCGGTCCTATCCTGCCCGGTGGTTCAATATATATTATGATTTTTTTTAGTAAAATCTTAAACAGAAATTAACATGGTCATCCAAATGAAGGTACAAAATAATTGGATTATATTTTGACTAATAGGAAATATGATTTTCAAGATTGTATATCCTTAATAGATTCAACACAGAAAATAATAATCGATTAGTGATATGTAAGATATGTAATAATACAAAACTAAAATGACAAAAAATTAACAAAGACAATATCAATGGTTGATCTTTTTAATTTTCAGAAATATTCCAATAAATTTTATTAGAACTTGCAAATCTTTTTAAAATACTAATGGACTTTGAAAATTGTTCAGGTTTCATTGAAATCAATAGGACGATAAAAAACAACAACAATTTACTATTAAATTTTCTAGTGAGACAACAATATATAAAGAAAAGAAGTATGAAAAAATATAAAATGGATCCGTTAGAAAAAATTGAATAACTAGAATTTTGCAAAATGAAACAAAAAAGAATTAATAATTATATATAAAAAAATATAATTGTGAATTAACAAAGAAAGTTATAGGAGAGAAAAAATATCAAAAGTATAAAACAGTATGTGGGTATTGATAAATAAGTTATTTCTGTAATAAAAAATAAATAGCATTATGAAATGAGTGAAGGAGTTTATAAAGAATTATATATTAATAAAGAATAAGAAAACAAATTATCCCTTACAACTACTACATCTGAATTGTTTAATATTTTAAATGAAGAAATGACTTATGCAATTAAATTTATGGAAAAGATATAGGCTACAGGAATAATGGAAAAATTATTGTTATCATAAAAGAAGCAGGTGCAGAAATAGAAAATTTGTTGCAAAGTTATATACTAAATATAGATGTACCAGATGAATAGAAGCACTCAATAACAATCATTTACAGCTAATCTCTAAGCATTGTAATGCTGTAGCATCCCTATAAAAATTATAAAATTGTGTTTGAAAGTAATATAACATTCATTTAATATTTTGCATAATTATTATGTAAGTATAACTAATTAAACTGTCTTTAAAAAAGAATTATTTTAAGCTCTGCTTGATATTCTATTCAAAGATGCCAAGCTAATTATGGCAGTGCCAGAAACATCGTATTCCGTTAAGATTTGTTTGCTTTTATCCCTGCATGTAAATAATGCCATTGGAACTATTCACGGCTGCAATTTCAATGGTTATTTGAGTGTGGAATGTTTATCTCTTTTGGTTTTCATTTAGAATGAGCAATAAAATATTTTGTTTTTTAATTAACATTTGTAAATTAGTATATAAATACTATAACAAAATAATAAAAGAAATATTTTAAATATTTATCATGATGAGTATTACTCTTGAATTTATAACCAAATTACATTTTTCTATTTGACATTACATGAAAAAATTGAATAAAAAGTAGAGATCGAATTACTCCAGATATTATTATTCGTCAATATTATTATTTTTATTGTTTTCATTAAGAATAAACAATAAAATACTCTTGTTTCTTTTGTAATTAAAAATTTATTACAACAAATAGAACTAAGTAGAAAAGAAATATTATTTCAAAAAATATTATGGCTGTTCATATTGAACATATAAAAAATTATTTGTTTTTCAATTGTCATTACAGGAAAAAATTGAAATAGAAGTAAAGGTCGGTAATTATTTGTCAGAGAGCAATTAGTAAAAATAAAAAAAATACATTAGATCTTTTAACAGTGATTGGTATGAAAAAATAAATCGGTTGTGTGGTGGCAAAATTGGAAATGCTCAGCTTTATTTTCCTTGCTTCCTTTTTAGTGCACCCCTGCTTCAATATTCCACAAGCCACAACTGGTAAAAATAACACTTTAAAAAGCTAATAAAGAAGATATATTTTATAGGCTTATCAGATTTATATAAAATCTTTGTCAATGTAATTATAATCTAAGCTATAATAAATTTTATATTCTGACAAACAAAAGGATAAGCTAAATTTAAATGGGATTTTAGTATAGTGAATCACACCCAAATATTGATAACGAATAAGATTTGTATTATATTTTGGATTTGTAGATTATAAAAAAAAAAATTGAAGGACTCAGGAGGATTTGAACCAACCCTCATATATAAATATATCAATTTTCTACTATATGTTGCCTTTGACAGAATAGCTCAGTTGGTAGAGCGTTTGCCTTAAATTAGATATACAAGAATCTAAAGATGCGAGTTCAACTTCTAAGCGAATATTGTCACTATGCATATAGGCCAGCAACACCTGAAGAAGAGTGGAGAATAATACTACTCGAAACGTTGTGTAATTACTAACCTGTATTGTCTATTTGTGTGTTATTACTAACAAGTTGTTTGTATTTGAAAAGTTTAAATAAAGTTTAAAATTTTCTATACATTCAGCATTCACTCATAAATGATGGAAATAGTCCAACATATCACATCTTAAAAATAATAACTTTTTGTCAAAAAAAAAATTATCAACTAAAACTTGAATTAATTAGCAGGTTAATTTGATTAAGTCTTAGTTCTCTTAGTCTCTTCTCTCCATCTTAATCTGATTGTTCCATTCTTTTAACTCTAAAATAGTGAAGGTCAGAGGTCTAAAAGCTGCAATCAGTGATAACTTTTCTCTCTTTCAGGTGTGTGTGTATGATAATTATACAATAGTTTTTTGAAACGTGAGAAACAGGTATAGGCCTTTATTATATATTTAAATACTCTTTATGCCAACATCAAATTCTAAGTTAGTTACAAATATTTTTATATGCAAATAATTGCCGATTTAGTTAAAAGAAAGAGAAGTTTGCTTGTGATCTTTTTAACTTACTATTGCAGTACTTGTGTGTATGTGAATGGTCATCAATTATTAAACATTATTTTAAATTATCAAGAGACTTTAATTTCTTAATATAATCACATTTCTCCACAAATTTGCCATTTCTTTATTTCCTGATCATAATCACAACTCACAGACTGGACACAGCAATTGTGGGTATTTACATATTAGACCTGAAATGTAGGAGACATGTTATATCTTTACACAATCATGGTAAATGTCTAACCTTGTGATCCTGTCAAATAAATCCTGCAATCTCATCCGATCTCATCCAATAATGTGATAAATTTGCACTTTCATTTGTTGTCCAGATTTTGTTTGGACAACTTCTCAAAGTGTTTTTTACTTCAGTGTTGATTTATTTTTCCATTTTTAATTAATACTACATTTTTAACAGTACAAAATTATAAACATTTGGAGAAAAGTTCATATCAGATGAACAAATGTGGGCAAAAAATAGCCTAAATAAATTTTTGACAGAAACAATAAAACAATATTTGTCAAAAGAAGTAGTAATGGCTTGAATAAACGAAGACGAACTATTATGAAAACACTTGAATCAATTGCAAAAAGACAGGGTGAAGATTTAATATTGTCATTATTTAATGAAACTGATTCTGACTCAGAAGATCAATTTGAGAAATCTAAACAAGAACTCAAACTGATCCAGTCAAATGAGGAAAAGCAAAAATGTGTAGCAGAAGACTCTAACAAAAAAAAACCTGATGTAATTATTAATCCACCCCCTGATGAAGTTAAAAGATAAAAAACTGAGTTACCTTTGCGATTTTGTTCTGACTTCAAAGAAAATGTAAATATCTAAAATTCGGGGAAGTGTGTTATGTTTACATGTGTAGGTTAAAATACATAGACATATATAGCTAGAAAACGTATAAACAATTATGTTATATATATATATGCATGTATGTTTGATACATACATATTTAAAGTTATAAAAAAGGAGAGTAATAAATTAAATTAAAAGGCAAAATTAAAGCTGCATAAAGCAGTAGATAAAAAATTAGGTTTGCTAAAAGATTAATTAAAAATTTATGCATTCATTCTATTCTTGAATCTTTATTCAACATTTAGAGTGTTTTTAAGTCATAGTCTGGGGGAGGGTGATTTACTCTCTTTGTTTACATATACATTGCACTATGTTTAATTTAAAGTTTAAAAGATTAATTATAAATTCAGGAACCAACCTTAATTAAATTCTTAAATACCAAAAAAGATAACAGAATTTCATCAGTAAATAATATAACTAATTAATTAGTGACAATTAAAAAGATTTTACTAATAACCATGCATATTAGACAATGCCAGCAGGATCTAAGTAGAGCAACCAATTAGATTAGGAATTCTAATAATTAATTATTGGAGAATTGGTCTGAAATAAATACCATGGAACACTTAATCATGGAAGTTACATGCATGCAGAACATCCATGTGTTGGATTAGGTAGCTCATATTGTGGAATGACTTGCCTCAGAATGTGTCAAAGCAAGTCTAGGCACTTAAACAGATCACACTGGCCTTTATTATTATTTCAATATGCCTTCAAGTATGTAAATATGTATGGTGAACATAATTTATTAATATATATATAATTAAAATTTTTATAATAGTTGTATTATTAATTTATTAAATCATAATCCCAAGTTGCTACAGTATTAAACCATTACACATCACATGATCACCATTTCTTATGCTTGCTCAAGTTGTTAAAATGAGGCAAAACTTCCATACAGAAGTGCCACTCAGTGCAAGCCAGAGTAATCAATGGATGTGAGAAGGTTTGCACAAATCTTCTCGCATCCATTGATTACTCTGGCTTGCACTGAGTGGTACTACTGTGTGGAGAATTTTAACTCTGTTTTTGCTGCAATATTATTATTTTTACCCAGCGAAATTTATATAAGCCTTAGTGCAGAGATAGCTCCCAGATATAGCATAATCCATAATTTATTTTCTGATAGAATTTTATTGTTTTTCCTTAAATGAAACCGAACACTTAAAATTTAAATAATTTGGTACCAGAAAACGAGAGTTATAGATATTTCTTTACAGCAGTCAATGATTTCAGTTTATAAATTTTACTATAGGTGTTTCTTACTTTTAAATTCCCTAAACACATAACAAAAAATGATCCCATAGTGGTGATGACTGATTCAATTATAGAGCCAGAGATAGACGCATGAGAAACTTTAAACAAATCAGAGACAGATCGTCAATAAATTAGAATATAGAAAATATCAATAACCATTTTAAACATATTATAAATGGGCTTTCTAGTCTAAATAATATTTATTATATTAACAGTAAAAAAATATATTTCAAAAATAAATTAATATAAAGCAACAAAACAATAATTAATAGAAAATAAACAAACCACGTCCTCTGTAATTATTCCAGCTATTGTAGGGCTAAGGATACCGCCAATCGCTCCAGCAAAATTAATGATACTGCTTATTACACCTATATATATACACACATAAATAAATGATTTGATTGTGCTATAAATATATAACAAACAAAATATTAATTTTATATTCTTTAGATGAAATATAAAGAATTAATATTGTTTATTTATTTACTTATTTCCAGTTTAGAAAGTCCTCTAGATGATGCGTGAAAAGTTATTATTGCTATATGAGTGTGTATATATTGTAATGATTTCTACAAACTTGTAAATAAAAACGGCTATCAAATATGTAGTGCTGAGAATATGTTTTTATGGAGAAAGTAACTTCAATGCACAAACTATTGCCTATCAAGGGTTAGTTTTGCCATATAAATAATATTATATTCTCAGGCTACATATTCAAGTCATTTAATTACAGATATTAAAATTGTTAGAAAAGCTGTAAGCTGGTTTGATTAACACTTAAAGAAGATTGCAGTTAATATTACGTTTTATTTTTTCAAGTGTCATTGATTTATTTACCATATAACAATGTCACATGACTTCCATACGACTTCAGTTCACATAGGGCTGTTACAGCATCACATTCTTTTTCTTCATCACTGCTAAATCAGGTAATCTAAGCTTTAGTAAATAGTAGCAGCCATTAATAAATCCCTATCCAGTATTGACTTATGCGATATCGCTAGACTAGTTTTTAGCTTATGGTTTTAATCAGTAATTAGCTTGGGATCTTGAAAAAGAGCAGCTAGACATTTAGGATCTAATGAATCTTTCTCACAGCTACTAAGATATCTCTCCTTTTGTACTATCAGGCCAAGTAAAAGTAATAAATATTTGCAATGGTTTAACATCTATATATTATGGAGTCTTTTTTTAAAACTATAGGTAACTTTATTCTGTAGTCCAACTTGGTATAAAATCAATACCTTGTAACAATGCAAGTTGAATAAAATAGAATCTCTTTTGTCTAATTAATAAATTAATACTGATATAAAAAATAGTCATTATTTCACATTTGTTAAAATAACTCTGAATTTGACTTGTGAATCATTATAATAGTGTAACTCACCATAGTTAATTCTCTATAAAATGATTTTATATTCTCAGCGCTGCTTATTTAATTGTTATTGTTTATTTATAAGTGTATTCATTTAACCATTAAGTGAGACAATTATCTTCAGTCAGAGAAATTACTGTTTGATGTTCACTGGAGATCATGCTAGTACAGTCATCTGCAGTGATATTTTGCTATTTTTGTTTTAAACCATAAAATGGCATATTAACAAATATTGATTTTTTTAAATTAAAAAAAATGTTTTAAGAAATCAGTATTTTTGAATGGGCAGTAAAGTCACAGTATTTTACTCCTGCCTCTACATGTTTGATAAATTTATTTTTTTGTAATTGTTATTTTGAAAAAAAAATTATAATAACAGAAAATTTGATTTTTTTATAATTTATTAAAGATTCATAATTATTTTTGTATAATAATTATACAATGATTATTAAAAAGCTAAAGTGTACATATTAATTTCATATGCATATGATTTACATTTAAAAATAGAAGTTAACATATTGTAGCATAATTCAAATAAAGAAAATCATGCTGGTAACAAAACCATTTCTTGTGACATTGATTGTTAACATCATTGTTGACACTGTAGTAGGATCTTTTAAGATATTATAAAAATCATAAAGCAATTTTAATTATTTAAAGCATATTTTTATATATTTATTTGAGATTTGTGTTCCAAAAATAAATTTCTGTCAAAGAAGATTTCTGGAATCCTTAACTGTTTTCTTGCCCATCAATAAATGATAAAAATATTGTCTTTATTATTATTATTTCTATATTTACAAAGTTCAAATATGATTTTTTAAGAATATTTTTAGTTTGTAAACATATATTTCTAACAAATCAAGTCTGATTTATTGACTTTTATTATACAATATTGGTTTAATGCTACAAACAAATGTTGAACAATTGCAAAAAGTATTATCAGGGAGAATTAAAATGTCACCCTGCAAAAGTGATATTCCTTCAATTGATGAAAACATTTCCATTATTCTCCCTGCAGTCAATTTTTATATTTATTCATTATTAACCTTTGATTTTAGTATTAAATCTTTATGGTGTATTATAAGTTAATAAACTGAATTTGATTTGATATAAATAAAAGATTATAAATAAAAAAAACATTCTAAAAATCATATTTTAACTTTGCAAATATAAAAAAAAGGATAACACGTAATAAGAACAATATACTTTTTCCTAATTGGATGATATAAAAAAAAGGCAACTCAGAAAAAAAATTAAAAAATCTTTGTTAATTGAACATTTTTTTACAAATATAAATAAATAATGTGAACCCATCATAAATCTATCATTTTGTTCTAAAATTTAAAATTGTATTTATAATTTTTAAAATATTACAAATATTATAGAGAACCATGTTTTAAAAAAAAGCTAACAATCTTACAATCATAATTTTCTGTTTATTATTATTATTATTTAATTTGTTATATTTTTAAAACTATAACATTTTTGTATAAAATGAAATTGTAATAATGCATACTTTTATTTTGAAATAATTATTATATAAAAATAATTGTACTAAAAATAAAAAATAAAATTTTCTTCAAATACAATTGGTGTTTTTGGATTGAACTTGAATAAAAGCATAGGGGAGTCCATATAGGTATATAGTTAATTAATTTCAGGGCCTACACATTTATTTCAACTTCAATCTAAAAACTCCAATTGTGGTTAATGAAACAATTATATTTTTGGATTTTAGTACATGACAAATAAAAGCATTTACTATAAAATAATTTTGTCTCTATTTATTTTTAATTTTTTAGTATTGGAATAGTAAATAAAAATGTCTGATCATATTGTACTTGAATGGATTTGACACTAATAGCTTATATATATCACTAGATATTTCTGAAATAAGTTAATATGTATACTCCTTATGCATACATCCTATTTTGTATGTATCCAAAATTATATAAAAAATGCATTCATTAGTTAAAATGTATTGAAATTCTAGGATTGGCTTTTTATAAAAAAAATGCCTAACAAAAGTATATTGTACAGTAACTTTTTTTAATATGTACAATTTTACTTTAAAGTAGGTTATAAAATAACTTTATTTTATTCTGACTTAAAGCAAACTTTCAAGTGAAATAAAAAAAATATCTCATGAAATACTTAAAATGTATTAAGCTTGAATTAAAAAGCTTTCAATTGAAACCAAACTAATTTCTACATCATCCTCTCATGCATTTTACTTAAACTATATAATGAGTAAACAAACACATAGAGATTGTAAATTAAATAAAAGCATTTACATAAAGTATGAAAAACAGTAATTCATTTGATCATGAGTAAAAACAAAAAAACAATGTACAAGCATCCTTGCAACTACTCTCTACCAAATAGTACTCTAATATGCATTGTTTGAGTCTTTTGAAATTAATTTTAGCTATAGATTTCTGCCCTCTTCAGATTTTTTTGCATTAATAAAAGAATAATTACAGTGATCAAAATAAAATAATACTATAGATAGCTTCAGAAGAGTGAAATAAAGTCTAATTTTTGTTTCTCATAATAATTTGAATTTATTAGAATTTCAATTTTCAATGTTATTTGAAATAATATTGGCTTGAATTAGTTCTGTAAAATTAATCCCACTGAAATAATGTTTATCCTTTCTGGTATCAATCATTTAATGTATTTTTATATTACAAAGTGATAATTTGATAAAAGTGAATCTTTTTCCATCTTATTAATAGATTAGCACTGATACAAGAAAATGGGTATTATTTACAAGTTTATTAAAATGATTATTAAGATTTGACTTGTAAATTATTATATGAATTGTGTATCAGAGTTAATTTTTCTAAAAAAATAATTCGTGAACACTTATATATATATATATGTTCTCCTTACACAACTTGTTAAAACAGTAACAAAGTCTCCATTCAGTATTGCCACTCTGTGCAAACCTTGTGAATGGATATGAGAAGGTTTTAGTGTAAAATCCTTATCTAGTTCCTAATTTCTAGGTTGTGACCTTTATCAGAAGAGAGATAAAATCTCATTTTTAACTAGCCACAATTAAATACATTGTAAATTTTGAATTTATGGTAATAAATAGTTTGCATACAGTAAATTCAAAATCTATTTAATTGTGAGTAGTTAAAAATAAGATTTTATTTCTCTCCTGCTACAGAATGAATAGATTTTTACAATTCAATTAACAACTTATAACTTAGGCACACAATAGATTTCAGCAAAGTGAGCAAAGGTTGACTTATATATAGATAAGCTCTAAGCATAAACATACACTTAATACTTTTCAAACTGATGCTCATGGTTGAGTTTATGGAAATTCATAAAAACATATAACCAGAGATTTGTTCCTTTTTTATAATATTACATACACAATCTGTGCTGTATAAATAATAGGCTATTTATAACAAATTGTTTGTATTTGAAAAGTTTAAATAAAGTTTAAAATTTTCGAAATATTCAACATTTAATGATGGGTAATGGAAATAGTCCAATTAAAATCCAATGAAGTGTGATGGAAAAATGAGAAGTTATAAATAAATGGCATCTGATAATACTCAGTATCAAGACTCCTATGCAAAGTGCTGATGAAATCAAACAGTAGCTTGTAGGTATATGTAATATAAGTAAATTTTAAGTTACTGATGATGATTAAATCAAGCTGACTATACTAATTAGCATTTTCTCCTATGACAATGTTCTTTTTAAAGCAATGGCTCTTTTTCCAGATGCATTACCTCATCCTAAATGGTAGGCAAAATATATAGCACGTTAAAGATAACATTTTATTTATATTTGACACTAATAAGCATCATGGTACCAGACAACACTTTCAAAAAAAGTACTATCCTGTAGACTTAATTCTAATCTCTCTTTATTTTTATTAACACTTCTCTGTTACTGCTTCTGGATTCTAGGAAATGTAAAGGCACAATTTTGAAAATAATGTTCACACATACTAATTATCTTTAACTAATTTATAGACATAAATAAAAATGGAAATAAACTAAGAGTATATTGGGTTAACAAGATATTTATTAATACAAATAAAAAAATTAGTATAATTACTCCATGGATGAATGTGTATATTAAGTGATTTGAATACATGTGTCTGTGAGATAAATATTTGTTTTTTAGCTAAATGGTTGTTTTGTTTTAATTTCATTATTACCCACCAATATGTGTGGAATTACTCATTAACACTTAATATTTTGAATTTATCTCCCTTATAACAAAAATGTTAACATATAATAAAGAAAAAAATGATAGCACAAAGAGAAAATTATTAAATTTCATCTTTACAAGTAAAATCTTGAACCAGCCTATATCCTCTACTAAAACCTTAAATTAAAATGAAAAATACTGCATCAAATATACATATGTTTTGTGCATTTATGATTATTTTTAGGCAACTTGTACCTATGTTGAATCTTGAATGAGATTTTACTGTTATTGAACAACAGACTTCCATTTTCCTAGCATAGTTTCTCTAAATTTATGTGTGAGTTTTCATTTGTATCATTACAGGTGGGTATTAACAATTTATATTCTTTAGTCTTAATTAATAGGTTTTCACCAGGTTATTAAAGTAGTTTGATTCTGAGCATGGGTAACACAGAATTTTGTACAATAGGGTTACAATTTTAAACTCCACAATAAATTTCAGCAAGTTAATCATTTACATGCTTGGAAAGTAATGGGATAATGCAAATCTTGTGGTTCTTATGTAGTCTTTGTGAGAAATCTGTAAATGTAAAAACGACTTGCTCATCATTGCAATGTTAATACACTAAAATAGTGCTTTTCATAATGGTAATTTATCTCCTTACTTCTGTAAGCTAAAGGATAAAAGTTTTTTCTATTGATACAATTGGAATTTAATATTAGAATCAGCTGATGAATCTTATTAATATTTTTCATATTTACCACCTCACTATCTGCAACAAATACTTGATGACTGATTACTTAATCTCTGATTTGACTGAAACCTGAACTCTAAAATTTGAAAACTAGAATCTGTAATCTTCCAAAAATCTTCTTTGAAATGTCTTTTATAACTTTTATTATGTGTTGCTATCCATTTGCCAAACAAAAATTATGTTTTCCATAACTCAAAAGCTAAACTTCCCTTCTGAACAGGGTGATTTTTAAAAACATCTCTAGCTTTTTCACATTGTTTTTTTTTAAATCCTTAATTCAACCAATAAAATAACACCTGACTCAACTGTATCTTACATATTGCTGTTAAAACAACATAATTTTTCCCATCATTATGCCACTTACTGTAAGCTTTAATAAGTAATAATAAATGCAAGATAATAGTACTTATTAAATGCATATCCTGTGCGGTCCTATTCAATATCTCCAGACTAATTTCAAGCCTATGGCTATCATTAGTTAGGAACTTTAGATTTTAAACCAGTACATCAAGATCTTTAGGATCTAATGGATTCATTCAACCAATAAAATGCCATATGACTCCATTACATGACTTTAGCTTATATATTTCTGTTATAGCAGCATATTTTTTCCCATCATTATAACACTTACTGTTAAATTTAGCAAATAATAACAGATACAAGATAATAGTAGTTACCAAATCTCTTTCTGTGCTATTTTATCCAGTAGATGCATTTAGATCCTAAAATTCTATGTGCACTGGTTCAAAAACCAAGGCTCCTCACTGAAGAAATCCATAAGCTCAAAATTAGTCTGGGGATATTGAATAGAACAGCATAGGATAGATATTTAATAAGCACTATTATTTTGCATTTATTATTGCTTACTAAAGCTTACAGTATGTTTAACTGAATCCTTGATTACTTGTGTCTTCAATGGACAACAAATAGTCTATTACATTATAGAATTTAATGTTTTTAATGTTATAAAAATTAAAAATGTATAAATTGCAGATGTTTTATATCATAGTTTGTCAAAACTGAATCTTTCGAGTGATAAATTATAAATTTGATTACCACTTAATTTTTTACGTCTTTTAGCACTTAACATTTTTTAACAACTAAACTTACCACTATAAAATAAAACAATGGATATTAGCAAAAGCCAATCGCTTTTTCCGTCCATTAAAATAAAAGTAAATTTTAGTTTAATTGTTTTAATGAGAACACATTAAAATGTGTATATCTTGTAAAGCTTATACAAGTATTAAACAAGAAAATTTGTTTCAGTTTTTAGTTTTGAAAGATGAATGAATATAGAATCCTCTTTTCGATTATTCTTACAGAGCTAAAATGCTGTAAATAAATAAACACTGAAAATTATTCAGCTCCATAAATTCGTTCACCAAATACACATATTTGGGAACAAATATTTTGCATGTAATAAATAGATTTTATTGATTTTATCTACATTTTTATTCAACTTTTTGTATCCATGAGGGTGTTACAAGGAAATCTTTATTTTTAAGTTACTTTTCTAACCTAAATTCCTGTCTTTTTTCTATACTATTCAGAGTTAAATTTGATCCAGGTTGTGATTGAATTCATGATCGATCGTCACTATATATATATGTATTATTTTATTTTTTATTTATAAGGGTCAACCTTTCTGGACTAAGTATTTTATTTTGATTCACTTCAGATAAATACATTAAATCTTTTCTAGTTCAGATATAGACATTAAATCTTAATTACAGATTAATATATCTGCTTTTTAAATTATATATAAATTCATGAAATCACTCAACTGTACTTTGAGTACATATAGACAGCATAAGGTCTTACACGAGCTGATTCAAAATTGTAGTAATTGCTAAATGTAATAATAATGTATATATTGAAATATTAAAATTATTAAGTTTGATATTGTAATTACAATAATATTAAATAAGAGATTTTTGTTAAAAATATTTTAAATTTAAGAGAAACTGGTAAATTATATTAAAACTATCTCTTCTCAAAGAATGTGCTGCAAAACAACTCAAGAAATAGATTTTAAATAATTAAAAAAAAATTAAGTCTGTTTAGATATGAGATTCAAAAACAAGAAAAAAAATTGGACAATTTAATAAGTATTTTTCAAGTTCAATTAACTAAATAATAAAAATGTTTTAAAAATTATTGTGATTAAGATGTCAAAAATAAGATATTAAAAAAATGTGAAAAACAATGTCAAGAATATTAAGAACAAGATTTTCAAAAAGTAGCACTTATGTAAAAATCAGTTATCTTTGAAAGCAGTCAATCTGGATTCATATTTTAATCAACTACAATAAAATCTGGATTCTCACTTTATTCAAGCTGCATCAACCTTTCATTATGCTGGATGAGTAGAAAAGAAAAACTGCTGACTGCTGAAATCTACCCTGGAGATCTGGAATCTGATTATGTATTGATCAAATGAATCTGTAATTAAAATGAAGAATCAATGGCTAAACCAAAAATTTCAAAGACAGGAGATTGTGAAAGGACAATATGGTAATTTACAAATAGTATCAATTAATATTTGCTATCACAGGAGAAATCAAACTCTGCCTGCAGAACTTTTGCTTTGTAAGTTAAAAAAACTGTCTGGACTGTTATTCTAATGTATTAACTACTTTGAGTTTTATTTCCATTTATATTTAATACTAACAAACTATGTTGAAAACAGGAAGCAAACTTTTTTTTTAAAAAAAAGAGAAGTTAATTGAGTTTTAAAACAACTGAAGTAAACAAAAAAAAACACAATGTATAGAAAAAAGAGAGAAAAAAAAATCCTCATGTTGTATGATATATATAGAGGGAGAGATTATCACTTATTAACATTTTTTTAAAAAAAGATTTTTTTGCTGTAAAATTATCAGATAAATAATCCAAGATGTAATTTTCAATTTAAAACAAATCTGCACACTTGTTAAAGCTATAAATGATTGAAAAAAAAAGATGTAGGCAATACAGTGGTAGTTTAAGTTAAAGATTTATTTTGAAATTAAATGAACTCCATTTGTATGTAAATTAGCCCTCCTTTTGATGACTGTGAATTAAATTTTATGTATGTTAGAAGTTATTATGTACATGAAATTATTGGATCTTTGTTAAATAGTTTGTTATACGGTATATTTATATAGTAAATTTATTTACAGATTTGATGTCAGACCCAAAGAACAACCTCAGTTCATTAAAGATTATTAATAAATAAATAGGAATCAGATTCAAAAAACCACTTCATGTAATTAGTCTATGTTATTGTTAAATCAGGATTTGAACCTAAAGTTACTGATGTAAGAAAGTGTACTCGTTAAAATTATCCCAAATTTGAAATGGGTGTGAGACTGCTATTTGGTTTATGATGTAAATAAATATATTGGATCAGCCAATGATATTTCGAATATATTAATGGCCAGAGATTTACTCTGTATCAAAAATACTTGATCATAAAAAATGCTATACTATAAGATTTAATTAAAAATTAATGTTTTAAACTTAAGCAAAATAAACTGTGGAAACTTTATAAATTACTATTGTTTTCCACAGTATCTATGAATTTTTTTAAAAAAGAAAACATTGTGGAGAAAGTTTTATTGAAAAAAGAAATTATATTTGTCTGACAATTATATTTTGTGTATAGTTTTGTTATTGGTTTAAATAATGTATTAACATCTTTATAGGTAATACTGTGTGGTCTGCATATTTATTACACATCCATTTCATCAGGGTTAACTTATGTTCTGTGGAATCTAACCTAGTATTGCAAATAGTTGGCTGTGGAGTGATAATCATCATTATATTAAAGAAAATATGTTTCAAAGCTTGCTTAAATAAATATGTATATGTGCCAATCTATTTTCTGATGTTTAATATTAGATGTGGCCTTTGTCAATTAAATAAGTTAAACATACCTAAGCTGACCATTATAATTTATATATTGCGGTGTACACACACATCTTCATTTTGTCATTTTCTATGGTTTATAAATTGCTAAATAAAAAGAACAATTCAAGGTCAAATGTTTAATAAAAATATGTTTGTTTTAAATAGATGTAGGATAAATGAATTATTTATTTTATTAAAATTAAAGATAGTATTTTTGTTTAAATTATTGCTGAATGAACATAATTCTTTATTAAAATTAAAAAAAATATCATGTTCAAAAACTAGTGTTTAAAAATCTAAACTACATTGTTTATGTTATTATAGAGACAGAAATATTTAAAAAAACAACAACATACTTTCTTACCCTTAAAAGTTTTGTAACGTTAACATTACATCATCTTACAAATAAGTTTTGGACTAGCAATAAACAAAATGAATTATGAGTAGAAAGCTTAGGAAAAAAAAGTGTATAATGACCTCGTCATTAGATGTCTATAACTTAAATGGAATGATTAACAAAAAAAATGTTCTGCTGACCACCACTGAATTTAAGACTACAAAAAATCTATTTATATTGTAAATTCAACAAAGGAAAATAATTCGACAACATTTAAGAATTAAAAATGTCTATAGAACCATTATATATATGTTTGCTAGCACAAAAATGCCAAAGGAATGCTAACATTAACAGCCGCTCAAAAGAAGAAAAAAATCACTTATTAACAACAATCAAAAATAATATTTATAAATGTTTATAAAAATCTTTCTTTTAGAATAATAATATTAATTACCATGCAATTTAGATTTGTCATATGATTAGAACAAATATTATTTGCATAATTTAATTTAAAATTATAAATAACTTTATAAAAATGTCTTGCTTGATTATTATATATTTTTAATAATAATATTAAATTTCTTCGGTATATTTTATTTTACTTGTATGAAAAAAAATTATAGTTAACCATTTTCTGACTATATGCATTGATAATTTTAATTATAAAACATATGTCTCATTTAATTATATTATAGTGAGGGTGAACTATATATGAAATATAAATGTACATTATAGAATGTTAATTGCTGTTATAAATTATTATTTGTTCTAACCACTACATACAAATGGAAATTTATTTTAATAAATTTATGGTGGTCTTATTAATGGTATGTGTTTTAATTTACCATTACATGAACCATTATATAAATATTTCATCTTACCCTATAATATATTCCACAGTGATATTTGACTATACAGTAAAACAGTTAATAAATTTTATTTTCTTTGCCAGTGAAGAGCATGCATACAGATTCATTGGCACTCTTTATAAATTTATGAATCCATTGTGCATGTAGATATGAACTATTATAGAGCCATTTGTAATCACTTTTATTTATTTACTCCTTATATTTTAAATTACCGGAGTATGACATTTACTCAGCATATTTAGATTATCCGGAAATGTAATATATAAATGGAGAAACCACTTGGTTCATAATTATATTTACTACAAGTAGTTGCTCAAATATGTAACATATTTAGTTTGCAGACCAGCTAGCTGGGCTCAGCTATAACATTTTAGTACATTTGGGATTACCTAATCTGAGGGTATTTTCTGATAGTCAGTTTCATTTATGATATTAGTTGTTTTGCGTGATGAGCAGTATATTATTTTATACTGTCATTTATAAATTTTATTTATTATTAGAATAATTTTGTTTATATTTGGCTCATCCAACAAGGGAATATTGCTATCCATGAAACAATGTTGCTGCATTAGCAAAGAGTTGTAGATTTTATTGTTTTTATTTATCATTAGAGATTTATTTTCATTATATATATATATGTGTATATAATGTAATAGATAATATAGTGATATATAGTTTGTGTAACACTGGCCAAAAAGTGCGATGGGATAAAAAATCTAGACCTCTTTTCTATTCCAAATTACTATGTAACATTCAAAACTAAGAAGAATAGACTATAGAAAAAGAAGTTAAGTTTAATAGCAAAGTCACACAAACACACATTACCACTAACTATATAAACTCATCTTTACATTAATAGTTCGGTGATTTAAAAAATCAGAAACTTTATTATGATTACTTTTAAGTTATTCTACTAAGTATTTATAAATAAAAAACTAACTTAATATATTTTTATCAATCAAAATTAATTTTATGACTATTAAAAATAAAACAATGCTGTTATGTGACATTTAAATTCACATATCAAAAACCGACAAATGCAAAATGACTGAGAGGTTTTCATAACGATAAACCAAATGTAAATAGCACTGATATACAGCCATTACAAAACAACTCCTAGCAAAATCAGTGGGTGAAATGCATCATGAATATGAAATAAATTTTCTCTTGGAAGTGAAATAAAAGTACCACCAATAATATAATAACTATTACTAATACAATATATATCATTTCATTTCTTATAATCATTTTGCAGTAAATTATATGACCATAATGTTGTCAAAAAGTCGATTTGATGATATTAAACTGAATACAAACGAGTTGTCCATTATTTCGATTTATTTATAATTCGGTTGATTAAGTGTGTGTGTGTATAATATTTAAAGAAGGACCACATTAATTTATTATTAAAATAAACATATATTTAATAATATATCCCACACTCTCATCAAAGTATTTAATAAAAAAACAAATTAATGAAACAATAAGCTTCATTGAAGGTATAATATACCATCAATTAAATACTTCTAAGCACTGAATATTTAAAACTTGTCAATGTCTGCTGCAGTCAATCTTCATGTGTAGAAAAAAGAGTACTAATAGTTAAACATTATTATGCATCGCCATTTTATCAATAATTCTTTAATACGCGCATAGGAAATCACATGTATATTTATACAACATAAATTTTATATTAATGTAATTTAGCCTATAAAATGATATCAAAATATTTCATATTTAATAATGTAAAAGTAAATCAGTTCTCTATAGCATTTGTATTACATTTTAAATTTATAGAAATAAAACATTTTAAAATATTAATTAAAAAACATACACTTATCAACAAATTATAAATTTAAATATTATAGATTACTCCACTGCACATGCGCTTTACAGATGGAATGCTTTTTAAATGAATACTCTCTTTTCCAAATACAAAATAAAATCTTATTAAAAAATAGAATGAATCACTCTATCTTTTTCACCCAAACTATATGTATAGGCAAATCTGAAGCATTTGGAACTGAGAACGTGAAGACTTAACTAATCACTTTAAATTACTTATGAGTTTTGTCAATGATGCCTGTGAAATTTCCACAATTTGCGATAGGTCATTATTAAATGAAAACTTATGTCACAAATATTTTATTTATATAGATTTGCCTATACATATAGCTTGAGTGTAAAAGATAAAGTGTATTCATTCTATCTTTTAAAAAGACTTTATCTTGTGTTTGGAAAAGAGAATATTCATTAAAAAGCATTAGATCTGTAAAGCGCATATGCAGTGGAGTAGTCTACTATTATTATTACAACTTAAATCATCACACTATATAAATAAAATATTTGTTAGATTTAAATATTGTTGAAGAACTAACATTAATTATATTATGAATGATTAATAACTGTTCAGAAATGTATATACCCAAAAAAATGTATTTCCTTTTATTTATTTGCCCAATCTATGTCTTGTTTCTTTTCAGTGGTTTACTAAAAGATTCTGGCAGAGAAAGTAAACAATAGCAAGCTATCTTCATAGTACTTCATTTTCAGGCTTGTAATAAGTTGGAGAAATAATAATACTGTACTTTATAGCAGAACATGATGCTTTGGGGAATATTTCTACTATCATTTAATTAAGAGACCAACAGGTTCAAGTTATCTATTCAAATTTACATCCATCAGATGAAATAATGAAATCAGCAACTCATTGATAAAATTGTAGAATACATTCTTTTCCTTTTAAAAATGTCAGCCAATCTAATCTGAACACTTATGAATATTATGAAAATTATTCTTGGCAATGTTCCAAAAAAATAATAAATTAATTTATAATTTATAATTAAAATATTTAATAAAATAATAAATATCAGTTCTTTACAAATCAATATTTTACATAAAGCATAAATTGATTTTAATAAAACAGAATGATGGGTTTATGAGATAAAAATCCATGGATCATGCTATAATCTAATGTCATACAAACCATTCAATTACTTGTTTGTATTAGGTATATAAAGTTCTGTGTGATTTAGTGTGGTCATGAGTAGAAAATCCATAGATAATGACTCAATTTTGTTATATCCAGTGTTTACATGTCATATAAATTATTGAATCTAATAATAAATAATTATAACTTTTTTAAATATCTTTAAGTGAAATGGAATTACCTACCTCCCATTAATTTATGTACTATCAAAAACAAAGAAAAGCATAATGGTTCCATTCTCTTTTTGTTGCCATTCTCTCTGTCATTGTTTTTGATGTTACATAACTCACTGTGGGAGGTAAAACTTATGATAATTCATTATTACATTTATTAAAGATGTAATAATCACAATTTTTTACATTTATTACAAAAAATAATATTTCATCCAATATTCATGTAGTTAAAAGTAAGGTTCATTCTTTATCCTCTTCATATATTAATGGTGATTCCAGATTATTTAGACTATACATAAATTAAAACACTGTAATTATTTAACATTAAACTTTTTCATATACTAATGAATGAAATACTCCAAAAAACTTGTGCTAAGTCAAGCCGCTATGAAAAGATATAACCATATATATATTTATATACACACTGAGTTAATTTTTGACAAATTCTTGCCAGAATCATAGTGCAAAAGCAGAACATCTGACATTTGTAATTAACATTTCTAGCTGCAATAATTTGCATATTTAAAAACAATATATTCATCCTGCTCCTGGCATAGTTGTTAATTAATTTGCACTATGATTCTGGTGAGAAATTAAGTTAAAATATATCTATATGGTTATACCTTTTTATAGTGGCTTGACTCAGCTTAAGTTTTTCAGAGTATAAATTAAAACAAGAGAAAAAAATTCACCCCATTAATTTCAAAACTACTTTAAAAACTAAACTTATATTACATAATCACATTCCCTATACTAGCACATTAATTGTTGGATGAGTAGGCATTAGATAGGGATTTTATGCACAAGCCTTCTGGCATCCATTGATTACTCTGTTTAGCACAGGTGGCAATACTGTATGGAAAGTTTTGCTCTGTTCTAAACTTATATTACATAAGATCTTAAAGAGAGAGTGGAACCATTAGTACCATTTTCTCTCTTTGATGTTACATAACACAGTGGGAGGCAGTTAGTTTATATTAATTAAAGTTTGGTACAATAGTAGAGTGACTAACTCCTGATGCATGGATTATGGCTTAATTCTATTGCTTCAGTTCTTTGACTGTCATGTAAACCATTCAATTAATAATTCACATGCATTCCCTGCAG
Source organism: Epiperipatus broadwayi (assembly GCA_028023455.1). NCBI lineage: Eukaryota > Metazoa > Onychophora > Udeonychophora > Euonychophora > Peripatidae > Epiperipatus > Epiperipatus broadwayi. The sequence continues at coordinate 4,796,083 of JAQFVV010012444.1, read as the reverse complement.
AATTTTGTGATTTAATGTAATGGTAGCTAAAGATTCTTAAGTAATGGAATCTTGTAAACTTACTAAATAATAAACTGTTTGATTTCAATTCCTATAATATGAAAAGTATATATATATAAAATAATTCATAATTTTAGACTTATACATTTTACACATGTTTGCACCCATGTGAACATCAAGAACCATCTCTTAATTATTTCTTCATCTTCGCATTCAGCAACTCTATGTGTTTATTTCTCAAAATATTAATCTACTATTAATCTGTTTTATAAATCTGAATTATTTTGTTGTTGTTTGTTTTTAATTAAACTATACCCTAAGTGTCTGTATATATGCTAAACATATATACTACAAAGAATTTTTATCATTCATAATTTCAGATATTCAGGAAAGGGTTAAAACCAAATCACAGAAGATATGGGAGGTTTTCTATTCTCTCAAAAACTTAATTCCTTTCAGCAATATTGAAGAATGCATACCTTGTGTTCTTAGATTTCATTTTATATTAATATTTTGTAGAATTTGTACAAAATGAACAATTATTTTCTCAATATTAAGCACAACCAGAACACTGTCTTTAAAATAAAGCCTTTATGAATTGTTAAAATTCAAGTGCAGATTCCATCAACATCTTTACATGTAAGTTTATTTGTATGCATTCTCATTTGTTTTTCTTATGTAATTAATTCATCAGGATTGGAAAACCTCAACTTTTCTTTGATAAACACCCGTCTCTTGAGATGCTAATATAAAAACTTCATTGCTAATATGCTGATGCATCTAGTCTGAGTACAAAATTTTCTTTCCATAATTCATTCTATATGTTTATTTGTGATCAGAAGTTACAAATAAAAAATTGTAACATTCTTATCTTTCCAAATAAATCGTCATCTTATAATAATTGTAAAATAAAAGATAAAAAGATTTTAAATACTCTACAGCAAGGCAAAAGTTTCAGTAATAGATAGCTATGCATAAAGATTCAATAAAAGCAGCACTCATAAAGTCTGCCAATATCTGGTTGATGAGTGTTTGCGTAGTTTTTCATCTTTAACTAATCTTTTAGGTAAGAATATACAGACTTGTATTTACCAACCAATATTGAACAACTATTCAGATTGTCTTTTGATCGAAAATTAAAAAATAAAAGCTTGTAAAACAATATTCACGTTTACTCAGCCCAGATTCAAATCCAGGTTATGCCCTTCATTATGACTGTAAATGAAAGTAATATAGAAAAATATATATAAAAAAGATTCACCTGCTAATCTACCTGAGATGTCTAAGGTATTTGTCATCAAACTCATATAACCAAGAACAGCTAATCCAACTCCAACACACAGGATTGTGATGACATAATATGGGTTGCAGCCAATATAGCGTAAAGTCAGTAAAAAAATACACGGAGTTAAAAGACCTAAAAAATAATCATTTTGTTTGCAAATTGCTACATTTTACTAAACGTCATTAATTGAATAATTAATTGATTTACCTAGCACTGCAAAGCTTTTCCGCATATGTATACGAGATATAATGTTTTTAGTTATCACATAATCCGCTAGAGGACTAAAGATTACAACGAAGATCCAGCTACAGATAAATGGGAGTGCAGAAATCATCCCATCCTAAAAGATAAAAATATTTTAATAATACATTAGGAATTATTCTGTAATAGAACATTACAGTTTAAAAAATCACTTTTATATAACGCAACATTTGTAAAATATATATATTTTAATAATCTTTAAATTAAACACAGCTCAATGTATATGTAAATAAAGAAAGTAAATCATCCTTTGACTTAAAAGCACTCTAAATGTTGAACAAAGGATCAAGATTAGAATGAATAAAAATAATACAGGCAAAAACTCTCCATAAAACAGCTTGATCAGGCATAAAAAATGGTGATGATGTGATGTTTAGTGGTTTAATAAAAAGAATGAGATTTAGATATCAGAATAAATAAATAATGGTTAAAGTACAGTTCGAAATAAAAGCATCTGGTCGATTATCATCTCGGCTCAACTAAACCAAAACATCAAGCTATTATGTGTTCAATTAAACAAAAATTCTAGCTATTATTATCATTACAAATAATTGAATAAGTAATAAGGACACAATATCATATATTATATATACATCGTAACTATAATACCTGTTAGTTAGTTATTTGTGTATGCAGACATTTATTATGAAAAATCATGAGTTATTATTTCAGTGAAAATAATACAACCCACACTTTTACAGTAGATCTAAGAAAGATTCCGCATAAACATTCTTTTTTTTTTTTTGGTTGGGGATGGGGGAAAGGAGCAAGAAATTTTGTCTCTCAAAAGGTGAACAATATATGCATTGAACACAACAGAACGAAAATAATTTAGCACCAAATCTGTAATCGTGCATAAATGATTAAATAGTTCATAATTAAATACCTGGTGAAATATATGGCATTTAAATATGCATAATACTGCCATTATTTTAGTGTATGTTAAATTCGTTAGGTTAATTATTAAAAATATATTTATATGTTATTGAAATAAATAAATATTAATACTACAATTAATATTTAATATAGTTAAATAAAGCATAAAAAGATGAATTTTACTCAAGCCCTTTCTCCTAGCTTGTTTTAGTATTTTCTTTTTCAATGAAACGATGTTTGTAATACTGCATTGTATAAAAGCTATGGATGGAGAGTTTCACTAGAATATTGAAAAAAATCAGCTTTGTTCACAGTTTTTATCACAGCCAGTTAGTTAAAAGATTGGATTCATGATCTGTTGGTTGTATAGATAGAACAACTTAATTCTAATCAGCTTTATAACTCTTAATATGATTCACCAAAGTAAACTATAGGTTCAGTACCTGCAGGATAACTCTGCCAGTAATAATGACACTGACATAGTATATTACTCTTCACAACTAACGTGAAGATTGCATCCTATATCATATTTTTATTTTTAATAGGCAGTGCATCAGAATTCATTTGATTAATTAAATTAACTCTTAACATTTACCCTTTAGATATGAACATCTAGATAATAATTTACTGACCAATTAATTGATAGCTAGCCAGATTGCCTATGAAACAGTTATTGGTTACAATAATTTTTAAGGCTGTGTACATAACGAAATAATTTTTAAAATGTACCCAGATCTGGCTAAAATTCTATCCTGGATATAACAGACTTGCTAACCATTAAGAATATAATAATTTCATGATAGCAGTAACTTATCTACTTTATAGTTTTGATAAATGACATTTTAAATAGTGGATAGAGCTTTGAAGAAAGCTGTTGGACAAATAAAAACCACTCAGCTATTTATGGAAGATAGGGATAATAAAATATAGTATTTGTATTAGGGTAAGAAGCACATAAGAAGGTTTTAGCCTTGTTATATTAATGACATTTTTCCGTGGAATGTTTGGGTATAGCTGTCATTTTCAAAACTTAATTTGGAATATTAATTAAAATATTGGATAAGATAAAACTTTTATTTGTTTATTACTAAGATCTTTAGAAAGACAGCTAGTGCTAAAATAATGAAGACCATATATTATTTTTTTAAAGCCAGATAACTAGAATTGCACATTAGTTATTGTCTACTGCCATTCATCAGAAAAAAAAGTATTTGACTGCATATATTTGACCAACAGCTATTTTCTTTATTATTCCATTTAAGCTAATGGCTAAAAATTTTAAACATTATACAGTTTAAAACCGCTGGTATAGTTCAGACAAAAAGGACAGGAATTGCATAGAGACCAGCTATACTTATATAGATAAATCAAGAATAGATTACTATTATTTATGCAGATACTAAATACAAGACTGGAGAGTCATGTGTTATTGATTTGATATATATCTTTTTTAAAAAAAAAAAGGGGGGGAATAAAAACAACCACAAATGGGTTTTTTTATTAAGGGGGGGTTAAGAAAAATAATTCTTTACCAACTAAAAAATAAAAAGGTTTTTTAAACAAAAAAAAACTAATAAAAATTTTTTTTGTGCAAAATAGTTATGGAAACATATGAAACGATTCTCTCTATGTACGGCAATAAAGCCATGGATCACAAGAATGTTGGCAAAGAGAGAATTAAAGATGATTTATGAAGTTATAAAACACATTGACACATTTGAAGTCATAGCTCATTATGAATAACTAAACTATGTTTCCACATCATGTATTTATTGATTCAGAGATGGCACTTCCACACACTACAGAGAATAAATGTGAAAAAAGTGATTATACAGAAAGTGAATTATTGGTTTTTATGCTGAGTTTGGGAAAAGATAAAGGGGATTTAGATATAAAGGTCATAGAGTTGACAAAGATTATGTTGTGGAAATGGGATGGAGCAGGATATGGGAAAATTTAGAGTGGGGAATGGAAAATAAAATGGCTAACCGGTTTATCTGGGCATAATTGCTGAGATAGAATTGACTTTGTTTAAGGAGAAGCTACAATACATCACATCACATCATCACATCAAATAAGGTGGTTGGCTTCATCTTAAATATTTGGGATGTTTGAAATAAACAAAATAGGACTGCTTGATAAATAAGTGAAAATGATTATTCAGTCATAAAGGATAGTAACTAGAAATTAGTCTAAATTTACCAGATGTTCTGGGTTACTATGGGTATAAAAGGCTTTATAATAGAATAACATAGAGATAAATAATTATTATTAAGAAGATGTTAAATGTAAGCTAAAAGAGTCATGTGATATTGTGATATTCAACTAGCTGTTCACAATTATTGCATTACTGCAATGTGTGTTTGGTTTCTGTATTATTTAGCAAATATTTAAAAGTAATATTAATAATTCATTTTAAAGTAACAGCTTCACGATATTTAAAACTATATTTGAGGCATATGAGTTGTCAGAAACTTATTGATAAGACTTCGTTAGTATGTAGACATATTGAATCCAGCCACCTTTATTTAAAAATTTAAAATATGAAATTTATTTGTGCTTTCTAGAAGAATATCCCCTTTTTTATAACAAATTTTTGTTGATTGAAAAATGTGTAATGAAACATTCAAAAAAGGGATTTGATTTGAAAAAATATATTAAATGATATATTTAATTTTCGATTTGACAGTCAATCTTATCTACGTAATAGCTTTTTATATTTTATATTAATATGAAATATTAATATTAATAGCTTTTTTTATTTTAAAGAAGAACTTGTCTTCTATTACAAAAATATGAATTTGAGTGTTCCAGTAAAATTTTTACAGAAATATTTAATTTGCATAAGTTCTGTGTGAGTACATGGCTTTCCATATAGAAGCACAGTTTTCAGAAGAATAGATGACTATCTTTTCAAAATTATTTCTGAAAATGATTTTAAGTATAATTTTGATAGATTAAAAAAACATATTATGGCTTAAGGCCATCTTTTAAGTAATGTAAGAAAAGAATGATGCATTGTGAAGCCAAATACAGCATATCTGACCCCTAATGCAAAAATAAGTTGAGATCTTGTTCTTGTAAATTATTGTTGTAATAAAAAAAAATTTGTTTGTGCTTAAAAATAATAATTAAAATTCAGTAAGTCAAATTTAAAAAAAAAATTTTTTTCTTCTGTGAAAATTTAGGAAGGACACATTAGACACACATCTAATCTTGAGCTGACTCTCCAGAAAGAGACTATAATAGTATTTTTTATTAATCATACATGAGACTAGAGATTATCCAATAATGAATAATATTTCTGTAGGGTATATGCTAAACAATGATAAATATATGTATAAGAGGGTCTGGTCTGGGCCAACTGGTTCAGCATGAAATGTCCACCTTGGGGATCATGGATCTTTTTTACATGTCTTTGGTCATATATTTATGATTACAACTCTCCACAATATGTTAAAAGTGGATATAAATGAGTCAGAGTAGTGTAGTGAAAATTACAAATATAGATATATAAGTTTTTAATAGTATTTACTAACTGGTGGTGCAAAGCTGTGCTTTTTGATTGTCCTTTTGTTTTTATAAAAAATATTTTCATCCAGGAAAATGGTAAAAACAAAAACCTGATTCAAATTGGAAAAATTTGATAGAAGCAAAAGAAATACAGAAGCTGCATTAAAGCAATCAATATTTCAATTCAATTTTCTTTTATATTTTGTAATAATTTTAAAAATGCTATATATATAAGACATATTTTGCAGGTTGATCCATGTTAAAAAATTTAAATATTGATATATCGACATTTTAACTTGATCACACAAGTCATCAACTGGGTGATAAAATGTAGAAAGACAGTTGTAGAGGCGCTACAATCACTGATTTGAAAAAAATGCTAGATTAAGAATGTTTTTTTTAAAAAAATCTTTTCAAATAGGAGGAGGTTTGCATGTATCATCTCACTTATTGATATAATCTGGCCTTTTAAGTATCTCGATGGTTTTTTAATTTTGTACTGGTAGAAATTATCACATCTGGATATGATCCTGGTACTAGCAAAGTCAATTTTATGACTTGAATCTATAATATGGAGTGATAATGCTGATGATGAGTGTTGTTTAACTGCATTAGCATGCTCATTTCTCCTAACACTAATGCAATGATTACTCATACATATGTAAAAAGCTTTACAATTTTCGCATGAGATTTGATCAACACCATGAGATTCAAGAGGGATTGAATCCTTAGGTTTGGTTATTATATTGCTGATTTTTTGGTGAGTAGAAAATGCGAATCTATATTATAGCATTTTAATATATGTCCAATACTGTCTGTAGTTCCTTTTACATATGGAACACAAATCCTAATGGCTGATTTATCATTTTTTTGTTTCCTATTTTGTCCATTTTGGGCTTAAAATAAGACGTTTTTTTATATAAATTTATAATTATAACTATTTGCTAATAAAACACTATTAATATGATTTATTTCTTCTTTCAGATGTGACTTATCTGAAAGGTTAATTACTCTATTTAAAAGAGTTTTGGCTACAGAAACTATCTGAGTTGGGTGATGATAAGAATGAAAATGTAAATATCTGCCCGTGTATGTATTCTTTTTGTAAATCGAAAAAGATAAACTATTTGGTGTTCTGGTGAATAGAACATCAAGAAAAGGGAGTTTTCAATCAGACTCGGTCTCCATTGTAAATTTAATATGAGGATGCATATTATTTAAATATAAAAAAAAAATCATCTAATTTATTTTTTTCATGTTGCTATATGACAAAAGTGTCATCTATGTATCTAAGTGAGATGAGAGGTTTTAAAGATGATGATTCTAAAGCATTAGTTTCTATATTTTCCATAAATAAATCAGCTAATACTCCTGTGATAGGTGAGCCCATAGGAGTATCAAAAACTTGTCTGTAATGCTGTTCTATAGGCTCACCTATCTCAGGAGTAATAGCTGATTTATTTATGGAAAATATAGAAACTCGTGCTTTAGAATCATTATCTTTAAAACCTCTCATTTGGCTCAGATACTTTTGTCATATGGCAACATGGAAAAAATAAATTAGATGATTTTTTCCTACATTTAAATAATATACATCCTCATATTAAATTTACAATGGAGACAGAGTCCGATGGAAAACTTCCTTTTCTTGATGTTCTAGTCACCAGAACACTAAATAGTTTTGATTTACAGAAAGAATACACCCACAGACTGATATTTAATTTCCATTCTCATCATCACCCAACTCAGATAGTTTCTGTAGCCAAAACTTTTTTAAATAGAACAATTAACCTTTTAGATAAGTCACATGTGAAAGAAGAAATAAATCATATTAATAGTGTTTTAATAGAAAATAGTTATAATTATAAATTTATATATAAAAAAGCCTCATTTTCAAGCCCAAAATGGACAAAATAGGAAACAAAAAGATGATAAATCAGCTATTATGATTTGTGTTCCATATGTAAAATGAACTACAGACAGTATTGGATGTATATTAAAATGCTATAATATAGATACAGCATTTTCTACTCATCAAAAGATCAGCAATATAATAACCAAACCTAAGGATTCAATCCCTCTTAAATCTCATAGTGCTTATCAAATCTAATCATTGCATCAGTGTTAGGAGAGATGAGCATGCTAATGCAGTTAAACAATACTCATCATCAGCAGCATTCTCATTCCATACTATAGATTCAGATCATAAAATTGATTTTTCTAGTACCAGGATCATATCCAGATGTGATAATCTCTACCAGTGTAAAATTAGAGAAGCCATTGAGATACTTAAAAGACTAGATTGTATCAATAAGTGAGATGATACATGCAAATTTCCTCCTATTTGGAAAGATTTTTTTTAAAAAACATTCTTAATTTAACATTTTTGCTATGGGTGGAACTTTAATGTTTTTTTTTCAAATCAGTAATTGTAGTGCCTCTACAAGATCTTTCTACTTTTTATCATCCAGTGGATGACTTGTGTGATCAAGTTGAAATGTCGGTATATCAATATTTAATTTTTTTAACACAGATGAACTTGCAAAATATGACTTTTATATATGCAATCTGTGAAAATCCTCATATCAATATATTGAAGTATTTTCCCATCTGACTAGGTCTCTGTTACACATATAAAATGCATGAGTTGATCAAGTTATGCAAAAAGAAGAAAGATGTATTTCTATTTCTAAAAAAACATAACTATATTTCCTGATCAACTCTACTAGTATTTGTTACGATTTATGCTATCGACTAAATCAGTTTTTAATTTATTTGAAAGGTGCCAGGATTCTGTAAGAATCCACTGAAATTGTCACATAACTCTCGCAAATTAAAAAGAAAAATGTTTTCAAAGAATCGGTATTAGATTACACCATAACTAGAATTATTTTTTTAAAATATTATTATTCCTGGAACTTATTAAACATATTGGTAAAGGTAAATTATATTTTTAAATATCACCAAACTAATATTAATAAATTTAATAATAAATACTAATAATTATTATTAATAATGCACAATGAAAAAGGTTGATAAAAGTAAAATCTCTTTTATTCTAACAAACTAAAAATATTTTTAAATTAAATTGCGAATTAAATAAACTCGAGAGAACACACGCTAATCCATACGTGAATCCATTAACAAAAAAAATAACAGTTAAACAATTAATGAAAGTTCTTGGGTAAACAAGAGTCTCTAGATCAATAAAATTAAAGTCTATATTGGGGTCCTATTATATGTATATTTTTAAGAAATGTTTGCAAATGCTTAGTTTTGTCACAATTGGGAATAATGAGTCATAGCTTACTGGTAAGTTTAGCGAGAAGGTTGTAGATTACTATGCATAGTTTTATTGGGTTAGAATGAGCTTGGCCATTGGTTATAAGTTGATCTTGTGGTATATTCTCCTAGTCAATTATGAAGGTTTTTCTGGTGTCCATCTTCAGGCACGATGTCCGCAGAACTCCGGTTCACTCCAACATGCAGAATTATTTCAGTGTAGGGTGATACTGGATATATTCTTTTGTTATCCAGGACCAACTATAGAGAAACAGATGAAACAAGACCCTGATCAAACTGGCCTCTTCCTTTTTATACTAGAGGTCCAGTTTTCAGACTTCTGCACATGTTATTATTATGGCATTTAGGTTCATAATCTTGTACATTCTTTATCATTTTTCAATTACAAAGTTCTCTTTTTTATCAAGTCTTTCAGCCATCTTTAATTAGCTAAAATATTTTTCTTTTAGCTTATCTAGATTAGTGATTTGTGTGTCTTTTGTTCTCTCCAATTTTTACTTTTGTTTTTAATTACATAAAAAAAAATATGAAAGACAATTTTAACTTTCACTGTATGTTTTTAAAAAAATAAATTATACTAATAAAAAAAATCTAAGTTTACTCTTTTTTTTTTTAGCTTTTACCAAATAGCAATATATTTATACCATATATATATAAACGGTACAATATATATATATATGTTAACATAATTGATCAAAGTTTGAGATGGGATGCAAAAGTTGCATTTGAACTCTTGCATAAAAAATTGCTTTGAATTGTAAATTATAGCCCAACACTGATATGGGGAATGGTCCTTTTTCCTCCTGCTGTTGACTGGAGTTTGGATAATCAACTACTAATTGGTAAAAATCCAATCCTTAAAAAATATTTCCAAACATTTTATATTTTTATTAAAAAACATTATAAAAATAAATTTACTGCATTACATTTGGAAAACACTGCAGATAAGTGTATCAAATAAAAACAAGTGAGAGATCTAAATCTTTCAGAACCTATTCACAAAGATGAGGTATTCTACAGTTATTAAGTTGTTTAAAGCAGTGGTCTTCAACCTTTTCACACCTGCGGACCGGTAAAAGTAAGGATAAGATTTTGCGGACCAGCAGAAGTTTACAGATAAATTTTTATTGGGGGGGGGGGGTTTGAGAAATACGTTGTCAACACTAAGACAAAAGATAGACACCAAAGTTATTTTTTGGTTGTTTTTATTTTTAAAAAAAGGTAATTTAAAAATAAAAGTTTTAGTATTTTAATGGTACACAAATAAAGCCTAAAAAAAATATTGCCTTATAGGCCAAAAAAAAGTGGGCATATTTTTAAACAAAAAAAAAAGAAAATGAGACTTGAAAAAGTCAAAAGTTTTGATCTTACTATATTTTGGGGTGGTGGGGGTGTATTGAGAAATACTTTGCAAAAGTTAGAAACGGAACTTATTTTTTGGTTTTTATTTTTAAAAAAAGGTAATAAAAATTGATTTCCAAAATAAAAAGTTAAAGCAAAAAAAAAAAAATAGCCTTATAGCCAAAAAAAAAAAAACACTAAAAATGAAATATTAAAAGAGAGAGTAGAAAAAATTTAAGAGATCAAAAAAAGTCATGTTACATTTTATTGTTTTAACAATGCTGACAAGCAGCTGTGATTGGCTATCAAAAGACAACTGGAGTTTGTGTAATAAAAAACTTTCTACACCCCCCCCCATAAACATCTGTGATAAATGGAAAAACAAATTAATTTATGTATGATTGATTAGATTTTGTGGTATTTTTGTTCTGTTTCTTTTTTTTTAATAAATGTGATGAAAAAATAAATAAAAATTGTTCATATTAATTAAAAGTTTAAAATCTTATTATTTTGTTATTATAAGCTTTCTTGCAGTCTAACTGCGAACTGACAGACAGCTTCTGTGGCCCGGTACCAGGCCACGGCCTGGTGGTTGAAGACCACTGGTTTAAAGTATTCTATTGGATAAGCATTGTGTCAAATAATTTAAGGTTTTCCTTATATTTAAAAACTTGAGAGATTTTTTGAAAAATACATAGTTATGCCTAAGGTCATATTAATTTAAGTAGCACCAATCTCTGATTAATTTTGAAATGTCTTTTAACTGTGATATAGTTTAAAGTAAAACATGTTCTTAGTAGTTTATTCATGCTTGAAACAGCAATGTTCAAACTATTAGCATAATTTGTAGTGTAACGATCTGGAGAATAGAGAGCTTAACGTGATCTGCACTACAGGGTGCCATCTAGGCATTTGAACCTAGAAAAATTTATAAAGTAGGCAGATACGTAAGTCAAAAAAAACACTTTTTTTTTTTTTAATAAATATATTTTGATATCCGGTCGTTAGCCCATGTCACTAGCTCAGGGAGTAGCAGAGATTTAATAATATAATATCTTATCTAATTATATTTCAATATTAAAAAATAAATAAAATAAGCCACTGCCAGTAATTAACATACAAAAATTTATTTACGCACATATATATATAAGATTTAACATTATTATTTTAATATGTTTACTTTAACATTTAACATTATTTTTACTTTTATTTTAGATTTTTAATTTACATTTTAAATTTTATACTATTATTAGTTCGCACAGATTTGTTTAAAAATGTTGAGTATAGATCGGTTACATAGATTCCACAGTCAAAAACATTTCAAAATAAACATAAATGATCAAAATACAACATCATTGATACTGTCAATTGCAGAGGGAAATTTATAAGTAACCCAATAGCATTCACCATAAGATGCTTGCATTAACATCAATAACTTAAAAGACATCTGAATAAATAAATACATTTTAGATACTTACCATAAGGTATCAGTATTTACCGAATGTCTATATATATATTTTGATCGAATATGAAAACCAAAAACATAATCAACTGGTAACGAACCCATGCAAGCGTCTATACCCAACTTAAATTTAATGCATCTTTATTTAGAGTGTCGAGTATGAATAGACTACATAGATTTGCATTTGAAAAGAAAATATTCAATCCTTGTGTAAACTTAGGCCAAAGGTTTGCAGTCAAACCAAACTTCAATCCATCTGATATATCGATGTGTTCAATGTAATATGAATACGGCAACACAATTAGGTTAAGAGAAGAAACTGCTTCTCATCAGATAGGAATATTACATCTATCAGACAAGAAGAGCAATAAAAAAAAAACTCCATCGAAAGGAACAGCGTTCTAAGTCTTATAATCCCTTCCATAGGCTAAACGAGCATGTGCGGCATATAATAGCGATTCTGCCCATAGCGAATCTCATATTACATCTACTAATTACACCAATATATCCAATCCATTGACTTAATTCAACTACGAAACAAATAACCTAAGTTTACCCTCCCCTAATATAACTTTACAAATCTATATAGCCATTCACGCCCAACTTAAGTTTAATATTTATATAACTAGTTTAATGAAAAACAGAAATAATAAAACTTAAAGAACAAATAAATAAATAAATGGAAATGATTTTACAAAAGAAATACATTAAATAAAATTATAACTAATTAATAAATAACATTGGTCAGGTAGGATTCTATTTCTTAATTATTTTAAATACGGAAAGTTTTTAATTTAATGTTCATTAACTAAAGTTCTTACGGTTTAAAACAGTTCATCTTTATCTGTTGCTTGCCATTTGAACATGAATTCCCATGCCGTCCTAAAAAGATTGGTTGAGTTAGCTGTTGTTTTTTATTTATTTATCTGGAGGTCTTTTAGTTTAGTTGGTCCTTAATGTAGAAAAAAAAACGATGTCATTTCTCTTTTTTTTATTTTAACAAAACTGAAGGGATTGGAAGAGTGCGTCTTTTCAATCCCTTCTCCTTCAACTCCACACTAACACATATAATCACATCGTAATAACTAATTAATTCTTTTATTTTCAAACCTTTCCTTTTATAATAATTTTGTGGATTAACTCAACATTATGTCATGATGGTGAAAACCTTTTCGTTGAGGTCTGATTTCCCAATGGATTTCTTTCATTTGCTAAAAGTTTCTATTGTTTTCCTATCTGACCGATGCTTATACATTTAAATGCCCAAAGGCTAGTTTACTAATTAAAATAATCATTTCCATTTTACAAAAGATTAATTAATTTGTTTTCAAACTTAAACATATATTTTTATCTCTAAATCTTTTCTGAAAATTTAGTTTTAAACTATTCTTTTTTAAATAAAGTTTTATTTTAATAAATATTTATCTGTGCGATTTTATATATATGCGAGTTTAAGATGATTTTTTAATTTTCAGTTTTTAATTCTTAAAAAAGAAATTTTTATTGGCGAACTTTTTTTTTTTATGTTTACTAATAAAAAATAATGTAACGTATGTATGTGCCTGTTACAGTAGTATTTAGTTTACTTTTTAAAGAAATTTTAGAACCCCATAATAATGAATAAAGAGCTCTGCTAATTTACTCTAACAAGCTTTATTGATAAACGCCCTAAACAAAGCATTTATCAGTAAAGCTTGTTAGAGCAAATTAGCAGAGCTCTTTATTTTTTATTTACAAGCTTAAAAATTGAGTCATGTGATATATGACTTTTTTGTTGACTACATAATAATGATACAGGATAACTTTTTAAATTAGTGTTTGTTTTAATTGATTTAAAATATATTATAGTTCTGCTTTTATGCTAAATGTATCAGATTGTTTGTATATATTTAATGATGGTAAATAATTTTGAACATTGAGTTAAAGAACATTTTTTAATCATTATATTAATGTGGATTTGAGAGATACCACCAGTATAGCTTAGAATATCAGGACATCACTGACTACATTTTATGGATTGAATATCAGGATCTTAACTTACAACTGTTAACATCATAAAATTTGCTTTGAGATGTTCAGAAGTAAGACAATTTTTGTATTAATTAAACAACTTTTAACGTAGTGGAATAATGTACTGTGCAATAGTTTAGATTTTCCCCTAGCATTTAGAATAGTTATATAAATTCATTCAAAACCATTTATACCAAAATGACAGACTCTGGATTTCAGCCCAATTTAGTTGTTTCCCTGCTCAAATTACTTATGAACTCTTGAGTAATAAATTATTCAATATTTTTTGAGCTCTTTTATAACAATAAACTGATAAATAGGTATAACCAAGAAAAGTTCCTTTACTTTAAATATTTTAAAATATAAAGTAATAAATTAATTCATCTAGTTTCAAAAGCCAAAAAATAGCAACTATTTTCTGATTAAATAATATTGTGAGTGTTTTAAACACCTTATGCTAAAGATAACTTTATCAAATTAATTTTAGCCAAGACTGTAGGAAATTCAAATAAAATATTAACAAAGAATATATAGAATGAATAAGCTAAGAAGAATAATGTTTAAACCACTAAACATAACATGATCACCATTTCTTATGTTTGCTCAAGCTGTTAAAACAGGCAAACTCTCCATACAGTAATGCAACTCAGTGGATGCCAGAGTAATCAATGGATGTAAGAAGGTTTGTGCATAAAATCCCTATCTAGTTCCTATTCATCCAATATCCCCAGACTAGTTTCTAGCTTGTGGCTTTCATTAGCAAGGAGTCTTGAATCTGAAAGCACTGCACCTAAATCTTAGGATCTAATGCAACCCTCCAGCTGCTATCTTTACCTTTTTTCTTAACTACAAAACTATGAGTCTAAAACTGAAAACACCAAAATGTATAGTTGAGTTCAGACCTATATGATTAATAATCTTGGATTGAAAATATTATTATGTTTTCAATTTTAGACTCATAGTTTTATAGTTAAGTAGAGTTAAAAGGTGGCTTCGGGAGGGTTGCATTAGATTCTAAGATCTAGGTGCAGTGCTCTCAGATAAAGCTAGAAATGAGTATGGGGATATTGAATGAGTAGGCATTATATAGGGATTTTATGCACAAACCTTCTTGCATCCATTGATTACTCTGGCTTGTACTGAATAGCACTACTATATGGAGAGTTTTGCATGTTTAAAGAATTGTCTTTATTATTTGTGACACAGTTTTAATAATCATTATAACCAAACTATTTAATACATACAACTTTTTAATAACTATTTGTTAATGCACTATAACAATAAATATAAGCTATACCAAGGTGACCATTAAAACCCAAAAAGCCCTATAACAGCAGAAAACTTGAAGCAAGATGCAATATTAGTACTAAAATTAAGCATTATGAATCTTTTCTAAATAAAAAATTGAATGTGCAAATTTTAACTGGTACAAATTTTTTAAAACCTGAGTGGGAAGGGAAAAAACATTGGTGGTTAAAATGTGGTCAAGATTTAAGATTTATATAACTGCTTTTAGTGAAACTTACCTATCAGATGGAAAAAATAATAAAATAGGTAGAAGGTATGTTTTTTGGAAGGTCAAATCCATCAGTGAAATTAAATTTTCTTTAAAGTCAAATTTAGTATCTTTTATTCTTGGGATGACTCATTGTAACACTGAAAGGCAAATAATATTAAAACTTAGCAGGAATAGGGATAATCATGCTTATTTTATTAATGCCTATATTTCAATATTAGATTCAGAGAATTCAGAAAAATATAATTTTATTTCTTGTTGGAGTGAATTATTATAGAAACCTTAGACGATTGTTTTTTTTTCTTTGAGACTAATATAGGTGTTGGAACAAATATAGACTTTGACTAAAAGTTGTGGAAATAGTGATATTGATATTGTAAATTATAATGTTATGTTATTATTGAATTTTTACACAACATTTGGATTGATTATCATACCTACTTTATTTAGGGGAAAAAACACTGTAAAAAAAATAGATTCTTCCAACTTCATATCAATAGCATTTAATAGGATTTATTCATTAGTAAATTAAATAATAAAGATATTTTAATAGCACTAAAACATCACATGATCACCATTTCCTATACTTACACAGGCTGTTAAAACAGTAGCAAACTCTCCATATAGTAGTGCCACCTAGGCAAGTCTTAATAATCAATAAATGCAAAAATGCTAATGCATAAAATCCTGAAACTACATGCTGTGCTCTCAGATCCAAGGTTCCTCACTGACAAAAGCCACAAGCTATAAACTAGTCTGGGAATATTGGATGAGTAGACACTATATATGCAACATTGCACTATTATTACTAAGCAGAATATTTTTAATGTTAGACCCTGTATCCCTCTCATCTTACTGCAGGTAAAATCAATATTTCACAAATTGCATACAGATATCTTCTTTTTGTAATTATACGATGCTTTTACTTCATTCTCAACATTTTTAAAAGTAAATCACTTAAAAAACGTTTTCAAATTCAAATTTTAAATTTTTCTTTTAAAGTTTTTAAATATTCTAAATTATTTTTTTTATTAGAATGCATTTTTTCAATGCACTCTCACTTTTGCAGGCTTCATACATCGTTAATTAATGTTTTTTCACAGGTGAGACTAAATGCATTGCATCATTTCCTGGTGATGCTTGATAAACTCTAAGCTGAACTATTTTCAGAATTACAGCCAACATATTCTTTTTAATCTCAACATACTTATTATTTTTTTTAAAATTAAATAATGCTAATAATAATTATGAAGCAACCACATTCGACAAATAATTATTATGGATTTATATAATTACAACTATTTGCAATAATAAATATATCTTTAGAAAGTGCATCTACTATAAAATAAATATAGAATAATAATAAAAAATCATGTATTTGGCAAATGAGTGCATATTGAAGGTTCAAAAATATTATTTAAATAAATTGTAACTGATGCTAAAAATAATAATGTCTGATTGCCATAAAAGGTAAAGATAAAATTTCTAAATTGTAGAAAGATATATTAACCTTTTTATTTTAATTCTGGATCATAGTGGCATTGTCTATATTTGTTTTGATTATAATAACTCTAAACTTCACCAAATCCATTTGATATTAGTTCTGTTTTTTGTATTGTTAATGTTTTTTAAGAATTAAAAAAAAAACTTGATGAAAGAGAAAACATTCAAGAAGGTTTTGATTTACTTTTTTTATTTCTCTGCATAATACAAATAACTTAAAATTCTAAAAACTTTCATTACTTTTAATAGTTTTAAGAATATTTTAATTAGTAATTATGATTAAAAATAATTTAATTTTGCTATAAATTTTAATAATACTGAAGGTTACATATATGCTAAATTAAATTTACATTTTAAGTCTCAATTTATTTACATTTAATCTTTTCTAGTAGGATTAGCAAATGTTTATTTGGTTATGTTTTCTACCAGATTATTTATTAATATTCTTTGTACAGTTATTATTACACCACGTTTAATTTATCATTTGTCATAATCTCCAATTTATATAAGATTTGAAATGAGACTATATCACAACAAAAAAATAGTACTCAAGGAGTAACATATTTACATTTGAAAAGTAAAAGTGTGACACACAAGTTCTTTTAAGCAAAAAACTCTGGATACTATTCTAATAGAGTTAACAATTGTTAGACTTTTAGCATACCTGATGAGATTGATTGTAGTTGAAATATATATAAAATGAAAGATCAATCTGTTTATTTAATGTTAGTAATGACTAATGAGAGTAAAAGTTTAAAATACACTAGAAAATGCTAATTTCTTTTTCTCATCATGTATGTGTGCATGTATGCATTAAATAATCTACTGAAAAATTGCTTGTGCTCCACATAATCTGTGTAGTTTTCCTTTAGATTACTTTAGCATATAAATTCAGCAATTAATGATATTGATGTTATGTCATATTTTAATTAAATGCATAAACACTACTTTACCTCATCAGGATCAAAGTTCATAGTACTTCGAAGAAAAGCTGGAAGGTTTGTAGTAAGTGTATACATCAGCCAATCACATGCAACACCAACAGCCATTAGACTCCAAACTGGTGAGGATCTTATCACATTTTTCCATAATGTTTTGATTTTTGGTGGCTAAAAAAAAATTAACAGTAAAATGAAAATTGGATAAAGTAGTATTAAATGAAAAAAATTAAAAAAAGAATTTGTTTTTATGCATGTAGTTGGTGACTAAAAATTTGTTCACTTAATGGGCAATTGTTGGACCATTTCAGTATTCACACATACATATATTTTAATTGCCTATGTTTTTCAAAGTAGTGTATAACTTACATTTTTGTATTACATATATTTGGTTTTATTTCTTGAGAATTTTACTTTTAAAAAAAAAACAGTTTTCAAAGATTTAGCAATGGGAGCTAGGTAGTTTTATATTAGCATGTTGAAACTCCCTGAAGACATTTTTTCTATGCTATTGCACATAAATATGCCATTTAGGTGGCCTCCACTACATAACATTCTATTTCAATGTGTTAACATAGAAATAGTCCATTGTATGTGATGTCTGTAACTATTTCTATGCTAATGCACAGAAACATGGAAGATTAATCTGGTGCATAAGCCATAGTGTCAGCTTATGCTCAGATTGGTGTTACACATTGTGGATGTATGATCAGATTTCACTTTTAGGTACAGTATTGTGTGAGGATGGCTGAAATTCTGACTGTCCATTAAGATCCCCCCTCTATCTCCCATGTTTTATGAATGTCTACTAACAATTATGAGCATGGGCTCATGCTTCCCTAGCCCAGATTTCATATTCAAAAAATTTGGCAAGGGTAGCTGCAAGTGCAATATTCTATCAAATCATGCTCTAATTCATGTTTGTATAAGAACAACTGTGATATTAATAAAATGGCTGAATTAAAGTCTTTGACTGTGAAAGTTTGGGATTTTCCTTGCTCCGAAACTGATGCCATCACATTTTTACAGCATTATGAAATAGTGGCATGTGTAAAGAAGTGTTCATGCAGAGAAGAAATGAAATTATATCACTGTGGAAACTACCAGTTCAAATGCAAGGCCAGTTCATGTGGGCATCAGTGTTCAATTTGCCAAGGGATGTGGCTGAAGGGATTGAACCTTGATTTCATGAAGATAGTACATTTACTGTACTATAGGAGCCATGAGGAGCTGACAGTGTCAAGAATCATTGCTGACTTGAACCTCTCTCCAGGCTCCCTTGTTCACTGGACCAATGGACTCCACGAACTTTGTCACAAAAGCTTAATGTCTCAGCCATGCCATCAAATTGGTGGTCTGGGGTCAATTGTTGAGGTTGATGAGACCTTGTTTAGCCATCAAAAGAACAACCAGGGCAGAGTTCTTCTGCAGCAGTGGATCTTTGGTGGAGTGTGCTATGAAACCAGAAATTGCTTCATTGTAGCCATTCCCTGTCGATCTGCAGTCACCCTTCTTCAGTTCATTCAGGAAAATGGCAAATCTGGATTGACTATTTACTCTGACCACTGGAAGAATTATCAAACAAAAGAGCTTGAGGCTGCAGGTTTCAAACATCTGACTGTAAACCACAGGTACAACTTTGTGGACTCTATCACAGGTGTGCACACACAGAACATTGAGTAACTGTGGGGCTTGTTGAAATGTGCAATAAGAAACAGCACAGGACATCCAACACTCACTGGATACCTACCAGGTTGAGTTTATGTGTTGGCATGTGCACAAGAGGGAAGAAATCTTCCAGTCCTATTATTAGAGCTTCAAGTTGCATGCTGTTCATGAAGAACCAAAAAATGGGTTTTCAATGTATATATTTTATGAAATACCCATTAAACAATCACATGGCCATTAATTGTAAATATTAGTTTGTAATATAAAAAATTTATTCAAGCTGCGAGTTGCGTTCGCATATTAAGAATCCAAATCACCAAAAAAGTTGTTGGTAAAGGTATTGATGTAAATATTTATTTGTAATCTATAAACAAAGTTGATTTTGTAGAATACCAAACCAAAAAAAGTAATGAAAAGAATAAAAAGTACTTTTTAAATTCATTTTCAGGTATGTATTTTTTTTTTTTATAAATAGATTTATTTGATTTTTTTAATGTGTTAAAAAATAAACAATGCCAATCCCAGCCACTATATATTTATGTTTGTTTACAAACAAACCACACCCTTAGGCGGATTCAACATGCTAATATAAAACTACTGGGAGCTATTTCAGATGTAAATTGGTTTTTAAAAAGTGATAAACCTAACATTTTCAAATATTTTCAGCAATGTTAAAATGCAACATATATACATTCATAAAATTAAGAGCTAATGTGAATGGTTTTATGGATTTGGCAAGAGTTTCTCTTGGAGTATTTTATCACAGATTGATTACATTATTTTCTAGATTTGTAAAAATAACTATAGTTATTGTTTTAAATTTCATAGATATTTGGAAGTCAAAACATTTAAAAGTGGAACTTAAAATTGCACTTTTCTATACATTGGTATTATAGATACTGACATTTTGTCCTTAGTGAAAAGATAAGTATAGTTTTAACAAATTGATTTTTATTTATGTTTATATTTCTGTATTTTTAGCCATGTTTTTATGTCATTGTTTTAGTTCAAACACAGCTTTAGAAGCTTAACCATTCAGAATTTTGTTTATATATATATATATATTGTAATAGGCACATACGCCATTACATTCTTTTTTAAAAATTGAGACATTGTAAAGTTCGCATTTAAAAACTTTTTTTTTTTAAAACATAAATATTGAAAATTAAAAATCATCTAAACTCTAATATATATAAAATCGCATAGATGAAAAAAATTATTAAAATAAAAATTTATTAAAAATAGAAAAAGTATTTTAAAAGCAAAAACTTAAAAAGATTTGGAGATAAAAATATTTCTTTAAGTTTGGAAAACAAATTAATTAGTGTTATTGAAAAATGGAAATGATTATTTTAATTAGTCAAAGTGAACTAGCCCTTGGGCATTTAAATGTATAAGCAACAGTCAGATAGAAAAACAATAGAAACTAATAGCAAATAAAAAAAATTCCTTAGGAATTGAACCTCAATGAAAGGGTCTTCATCATCATGATGTAATGTTGAGTTAATCTGCAAAATTAATATAAAAGGAAAGGTTTGGAAATAAAAAAATTAATTAGAGAAAGAGATGTGACTATATGTGTTAGTGCGGAGTTGAAGGAGAAGGGATTAAAAAGATGCACTCTTCAATCCCTTCAGTTTTGTTATAAAAAAGAAATGACATCATTCTTCCTATATTGAGGATTACAGTACATCGGGGGAATTAACACTGGCATCCAAATGGCAAGCAACTGCAAGAAATTAGAAACTACAGACTTGTTAAAACCATAAGAACTTTATAAACTCTAAGCTTTAAATCTATTTCTAAAACTCCAGTATACTAAACAATAAGAACTTTAATTTTAAAACTTGTTCCATATTTAAAATAATTGAAATAGAATCCTATCTGACCAACTTAATTTATTAATAAGTAATTTTAATTTGATGTATTTCTTTTGTAAAATCATTTCCATTTATTTTTTTTGTTCTTTTAAGTTATTATGATTTCTGTTTTTCGTTAAATTATATAAATGTTAAACTTAAGTTGGGTGTGAATGGCTATATAGATTTGTAAAGTTATATTAGGGGAGGGTAATCTTAGGTTATTTGTTTCATAGTTGCATTGGGTCAATGGATTGGATATATTGGTGTAATTAGTAGATGTAGTACGAGATTCGCTATGGGCAGAATCGCTTTATATGGCACACACTTCCTTTTTACCTTTGGAATGGGATTGTAAGCTGGAAAAAAGAACCGCAATCCCTTCCTATGGAGTTTTTTTTATTGCTCTTATCATCAGATAGATATAGTATTCCTATCTGACGAGAGGCAATTTTTTCTCTTAACCTATTTTGTGCTGCCGAATTCGTGTTACATTGAATGCATCGATATATCAGATGGATTGATGTTGATTTGACTGCAAACTTTTGGACTAAGGTTAAATAAGAAATGATATTTTTTCTTCAAATGCAATCTATGTAGTCTATTCATACTCGACACTCTAAATAAAAATGCATTAAATTTAAGTTGGGTATAGACGCTTGCATGGATTCGTTATCAGTTAATTATGTTTTTGTTTTTCATATTTGATCAAAATATATAGACATTCGGTAAATAATGATACCTTACGGTGAGTATCTAAAATGTATTTATTCGGATGTCTTTTAAGTTATTGGTGTCAATGCAGCATCTTATGATGAATGCCATTGGGTTTCTAATAAATTTCCCTCTGCAATTCCACCAATGATTTTATATTTTGATCGTTATGTTTATTTTGAAATGTTTTTAACCGTGTAATCTATGTAACCGATTTATACTCAACATTATAAAACAAACTTTTATAAACCCATCTGTGCAAACTTATAAAAATTAAAATGTAAATTTATAAAAATTAAAATGTAAATTAAAATCAAAAATCAAAGTTAAAAATGTAAGTTAAATTTTAAAATGTAAAACTGATACTAAAATAATTTTAAGTATTATATATGTGTGTAAATAAATGTTTGTGTGTATAATTACTGGCAGTGGCTTATTTTATTATTTTTTTATATATTCTTAGATAAGAATTTATTATAAAATATAAATCTCTGCTATTCCACTGAGCTAATGACCATGGGTTAACGATCAGAATCAAAATATATAAAATTAAAAGAAAATTTTTTTTTAAACTTATGTATCTGCCTACTTTATAAATTTTCTAGATTCAAATGCCTAGATGGTGCCCTGTAGTGTAGATATGTTAAGTCTCCTATTCTCCGGATCATTATAATATATTCATTGGGATATCTAATTAAAAATTTCATAATAATATTGTTTAACTAATTTTTTGACTTCTAGCATATCATTTAACTTTCACTTACAACATTGATATTGAAAGTTGTTTTTTTTTGTATTAAAAGAAAAAGCATAAAATAATAATATTGGTAGCATTTGTGATGGATATGAGTTTTAAATTAATCGATATTTTACTTGTATATATATATTATAATCTTTAGATTTATCAGTAAAACTAAATCTTCAGTTATATAATTGTTTAATATTAAAAAAATTTGTTTCCAATAAGTTAATTTCTATAGCAAACCAATTTATTACAACTTGATATTCAAATGTTAATGCCTTTTATAAGGTATTTTATAAGTGCTTTCATAAGTTTTTACTTTAAAAGTTATTTTTAACATCTTCTTGTAATGTTTTAAACTTATATGTAGTTGTAGTTAACTTTTAATTGTCTAGTTTAGAAACATTCTTACACTAAATATTAATGAGCCAATATTAAAAAAATATTAAGCATCAATACTATTTTAATAAAGGCATTAGTGTATAAAAATTAATGTTAGAGTTAAATGTTAAAGCTAAGTTTGAATATTTAATGCTCATTACTAGTATTTAAATTACTTAAATGCATTTTATTTAAGTTGTTTGCTTAATAAAAAGTATATTTTTGTTAATGTTAGTTGTAATAAAGATTAAGTCAACTAAATAAGTTTTGGTTAATTACATCTTTACACTCCACTAATATTCTGACAGATTTATTTGTTTTCACTAGATTTAAGCTTTCAAATTTCATTTTAATATTAAACCATTATTATTTATCAGAATATAATAAATTTGACCTCATTTGATATTTTTGTTAAGAATTAAAAAAAATTAAAAGTCACATTAGATTTTCAGAATTATTTTAAAAATTAGATTTTAATCAAAACAAAGCACTGTCACATCATCAAATTTCAAGTGGAACAGATTCAATTTGCAAAATGAAAAATATTTTTGTTTGTTTTAAAAATCTGAACAAATTATTTTTAATATCTAGTAAATCTATCAATTTATGTGGCTATAAACTTTTTTGTAACTTTTGCTATATCACTAAATGTTATAATAGTTTGTTGAGTGCATCATTTCTAGATAGTTGTATTTTCTGTGATCTTAATCTCTATGGTAACAATACACAGAAAAAAATATTCTTTTATGTTTAAAAATAAAACATTTCTATAAAAATAAATATGTAATAATATATATTTTGATTTTTAATAAATATTATACAATTGCTATACAAAGTAATAATAAACTTTCCAAAAATAATATTTTCTCAAAGTAATCTTGTAAAGTTTGAGATTGCCAAATATATAATAGATACTCATCATCATGGAGTAAGAAACATTGGAGACCAGCTTATTCAATTATCATACCATTTTTTGATTTTTTTGGAAATTAAAATATTAGAAAAAAATGTACATGAATTTTAAAGATGTAAAAAAGTGTTGCAAAATTTCTTAACAAATGATGAAAAATGAAAATACAATTTCTTGACTTCTGGCCTGAGTAAGTTTCATAATTAAAAACAATAGTTAAAGAATGTAAAGAATTAATTTACTTGTAAAAGCTCTTAATTTTAAATAAAAGAAAGCATTAGTAAATGTGTATGGGTGCTTGAATAATAAATTTCAATTTTAAATTCCTGGTTGCAATACTTAAAGTTATTCTTAAACATTTATTTTAAAAAGACTTATTTAAATTATATTCTGGGATTTTTACCTTTATTAAATATTGTATAAGTGTTTAAAAAAGAATTATGTAACTTAAAGTTTTATTTAAAAGTATTGTAATTTATTATACAATATTTTATTTTCATTGTAATAATTCTTAGTTTTGTAAATAATTGTCTTAAAATATAACATGTAATTAAAAGTCTAGACAATTATATAAATGAATTTATTTGTAGTGATGCCCCCTAAGATACCAGTCAAACTTTAATCTTTAATGAATTAAAGTCAAGGAAGGGGTGGGTTTAAATGCCAATTTTATCCAACAAAATCAATCACATAATCAACAATATAAATAGAAAAAGACTTGTTCATGTGTTTATTCACTGCTTACTTAATACTTTCATATTTTCTACTCAACATGGGGAATTTTACTGGGAGAATTTATTTGATTAATAATTAATTTTATTCAGTTTGTTTATAACAAATTTTTATTTTGCTTAAAGTTAAGCATGTACTGCTAAATTACTAAAAGAAGTTTAAAATTGACATAGCTAAGAAATATAATGGAAATTTTATCTAAATATTTAACAATGATTGTAATTATTTTTAAATAAAATGTGCACTTTAAAGGAATTCTCTGTTACTTGTCATTATTACATAAGAACATTTATTGACTCTTATTTTCTTATTACTAATAGATAATATTATCAGTTTAATATTTTGTATACTAGAATATTAAAACTGATAAATATTTTAAGCTATTGTTGGTATTTTAAAACAGTTTTTAGTGTAAATTTTTTTTAATAATCTTGTGACATGATGAGGATAAGAAGTTTTTTAAAGATTTTAAACAAATGATTTTTTAGCAATATATATTTAGAAAAAAATGCTGTTATTTTAATTGTTTTTTAAAAAAGGTTTTTTTTAACTGTTTATCTTTTAGCATAAATAGACTATTTAATTCCAGAAAAAAGAACCTGGTTAATGATAATAAAATTTTATAAAGTTCTTACCTGAATTGTGAAATGATATTTTTATTTGCTTATCATTAGTACAGCAATAGGATGGAAATTACTCACTTGCAAAAACTTCATTTTATATCTATTCCAGCCTAGAATCAGGAAAAATATTTCCTAATGCAGTGAAATTAAAATTGTGGACTTATCCTATTGTTCTGAAAATTTATTACATGACTATGTATTTTTAAAAATAACATTCTAAAATATTAATGGAATATTTATTCGAAGTTATTATTATTCTTAAATTATCACTTGTACTGGGTAATTGGAATGGGTCACATTGTATGTGAATAAAACATAAACTTTATTGAAGTTTATCATATGCTAACCTGTTTCATCATCATCATCATCATCATTGTCATTATTATTATTATTATTATTATTATTGTTATTATTATGGAAGATTGAATATAGATTTATGTAATAATTTACATGGGCTTACTGTATTGTATTTAAATTTGCTTTATAATTATGGTTTTAATCAAGCTATTTTTTCACCTACTCCTATTACTAAATGTTGTCAATCCATTTTGGATGTATATTTATCAGATTAAACCAGAATCAAAGTTATGAATCGTCTGTACTAAATATTTTTATATCAGATCATTTTGCAACTATGTTGAAGTTATTAAATTGTAGACAAGATGTAAATACTCATTTATATTTTAATAAGTTATCACATAATAAACTAACAATGTTATTATCTAATAAGAATTGGGATTATGTTTTTGCTCTGCATGATGGTGATTCAGCATTTTTAAGATTTCAGGATATTTGTAAATCTTTAATTACAAAATCTATGGTTAGTTTTAAATAGACTAGCAAAAATGCTCAGTCTGGATAACGAATGATTTGATTGAAAAAATTAATCAAAGAAATCATTTAAAATCTTTGGGAGGAGATTTGATGAATTTGAAGAAATTAAATACTGAGATTAAAATTTTAATATTATCAAAAAATTCTCTTATAAAAAAATCTCTATCAAATCAATTTGAATTTATAAAATGCAATGATAATTTGATTGAAGTAAAAAATAATGAAAAGTGTGTTACTGACTTGTTTAATTTTTTTTTTTCAGATCTGCCAATAGATAGAACACCATTACAAGAATTGTCTTTTGCTGATTCTTGTCTAAATTCTTTTCTTATGTACAGATGTTATTGATTTGTATTTGTCTGGTAAAATTGATTTCTTAAAGAATGTTTGTTCAGCTGATCTAGATAGGTTAACACCAAAAATTCTTAAAAAATATGTCAGCTTTCATACCTGTTCTTGTTTATTTGTTTAATCTTTCCTTAAATGCTGGTTTATTTCCTACCTGTTTGAAAGTTGGTTTTATTACACCTGCTTTTAAAAAGGGCGATCCTGCACAGCTTGACAATTATGACCAATTTCTATTATATCTGTAGTATCCAAATTGTTAGAGATGGTGGTTAAAGAGAAAATGATGGCATTTTTTTAAAAAAATAATATTTTATCGGAACATCATTATGGATTTATTTCTAGTAGAATTACATTGGACACTTTCTATAGTCATGTAAACAATTTGACAACTTCACTAGATAAGGATTTTAAAACTGTTACTATTTATTTAGATTTGTCTAAGACATTTGACTCTGTATCTCATAAAATTTTATTTAAGCCTTTATATTCATATGGTTTTTGTGGATTTATTTCATGGTTTGCAAGTTACTTAAAGGATAGAAAACAAGCAACAAATATTTCTGGTATTGTAAGCTCTTTTGTAACAGTTAACCCTGGTGTACCCCAAGGTTCAGTTTTGGGTTCCATTTTATTTATAATTTATATAAATGATTTATTTTCTTTACCTTTAAAATCTAAGATTTATGATTTTCCAAATGTATTGCTTTATCTTATGCTGCAGTTTCATATAATTTTGTTGGAAAAATAATTAATGATGATTTAATCCTAATTAGTAAATGGTTAGCTTTTAATGGTTTATCAATTAATCTGAATAAAACAAAAGCTATTAATTTTTCTTATAAGTCAAATATTCATTCATTTAACATTACTATATGTAATAAGTATTTTTGGCATTGTAATAGCACTTGTACTTTGTACTAGCATTTCATTTGTTGATAATATTTGCTATCTAAGTGTTTTTATTGACTCCAGACTATTCTGGTCAAACCATATTGACTTGTTTGTTTTTGTTTATGTAAATTAAATTATATGTTTTTCTATTTATCTAAATTTTTTCCTCAGTCAGCTTTAATTACTTTGTTTATTTTTTCTTATCAAAGCTTATTATGTTATAATATATCAGTTTAGTAGAACTGTTTTACTTTTGCAATGACTACTTTGTGTGTTTTACAGAATTATACAATGCATATCATTTTGGTAGATCATGTACCACATCTGTTAAAATAAGCAAAACTCTCTATACATTTGACCCTCAATGCAAGCCAAGTGCCCACTCATCCAATATCCCCTGACTAGTTTCTGGCTTGTGGCTTTCATCAGTGAGAAGACTTAGGGTATGAGAGAACTGCACCTAGATCTTAGGTTCTAATGCAACGCTCCAGCAGCCACCTTTTTTCTCTACTTAACTACAAAACTACGAGACTTAAATTGAAAACACTATTATATTTTCAATCCAAACTCATCAGCTTATATAATCATCTCATCAGCTTATATAATCATATAGGTCTGAACTCAGTTCAGTACATATACATTTTGTCTTTGGTTTTTTAATAACCATATCCACCACTATCCTATTAGGCAGTATTGGTTTTAAACCAATAAACATCACATGATCACTATTTCTTATGCTTGCTCTTTACTGTTATTAAAATGGGCAAAACTCTCTATACATATTGCCACTCAGTGCAAGCAAGAGTAATCAATAGATTCCAGAAGGCTTGTACATAAAATCCCCATCTAATGCCTACTCATCCAATATCCCCAGACTAGTTTCTGACTTATGGCCTTCATCAGTGAATGGCAATATATATAGAGAGAGTTTTGCCTGTTTTAGTGATCATGTGATGTTTATTGGCTTAAAACCAATGCTGTCTAATAGGATAATGATGGGTATAGTTATTAACGAATCAAAGGCACCAAAATGTATAGGTGCTGAACTGAGTTCAGATCTATACGACTATATAAGCTGATGAACTTGGATTGAAAATATAGTGTTTTCAATTTAAGTATCAGTTTTATAGTTAAGTAGAGATAAAAGGTGGCTGCTTGAGGGTTGCATTAGATCCTAAGATCTAGGTGCAGTGCTTTCAGATTCAAGGCTCCTCACTGATGAAAGCCACAAGCCAGAAACTAGTCTGGGGATATTGGATGAGTAGGCACTAGATGGGAATTTTATGCACAAGCTTTCTGGCATCCACTGATTACTCTGGAGTACACTGAGTGTCAATATGTTTAGAGAGAGAGTTTTTGCTTGTTTTAATAACAGTTAAGAGCAAGCATAAGACATAGTGATCATATGATGTTTATTGGCTTAAAACCAATTCTAATAGGATAGTGGTAGCTATGGTTATTAAAGAGCCAAAAGCACCAAAATGTATAGGGAGTGAACTGAGTTCAGAGCTTGGATTGAAAATATTATAGTGTTTTCAATTTAAGTCTCATAGTTTTGTAGTTAAGTAGAGATAAAAGGTGGCTGTTGGAGGGTTGCATTAGATCCTAAGATCTAGGTGCAGTGCTCTCAGATCCAAGGCTCCTCATTGATGAAGGCCACAAACCAGAAACTAGTCTGGGAATATTGGATGAGTAGGCACTACATGAGGATTTTATGCACAAGCTTTCTGGCATCCATTGATTACTCTGGCTTACATTGAGTATCAATATGTATAGAGAATTTTGCATGTTTTAATAACAGTTAAGAGCAAACATAAGAAATAGTAATCATGTTATATCTGTTAAAGATATTTATTAGATGTTTAATATACTAGATGTTTTCCATTTGTATAAGTATAGAGTAATTCTTGATATTTATTGTATGAAAATTCATATGGATATTACATGTTCCGTTTTAAATACTCATTTATCTACTAAATATCAGCTGGCTTTCTCTAATTTTTTTTAAATGTCCAGTAGGAAGCAATTTAGTTATAATGGTCTCAAATTACTTAATATGTTTATAAGAGATTGTTCTGTGAATTTAATGAACACTAGTTATTTGATTTTTAAAAAGCATTTATGGGAATGGTTATATTGTGCTAAATGTTAGTTTCATTTATTTTTTGTTTATACTGTGTTATGTTGTAATTATTTACTACTGTGATTGAATTTCCAAATGTAATATCTGTGAGATTTTAATATTTTATGTTATATTTATACTTTTTTGTATTTTATTAGTGTTTTTAATTGTTACATTTAAATTCCTCACTCAAGATTTTTTTTGTATGGAATTTATCTCACTGTATTATACATTTAATGTTTGTTTCATAATGAATAAATAAATAAATAAATATTATGATGATGATGATAATGAAATCTTTTCTATAATGAAATTTGTATCATGTCAAAAGAAAAATGCTCCTTATGTATTATCTTCAATAGGTGTTTCAAAATAGATAATAAATTCATATAAAATGTTGCAGATGCATCATTATTATTTGCATTTTATTCAAAAATATTCTTAGTGAAATTTGAATGGCCATTAAGATATTTTGTGTGTATGTTAATCAGGAAATCTATTGCTTACTAGAAATATTTGAATGCTGTAACAATAATTTAAGTTTTCAACAAATAAGAGAAATTGTTAGTATTTGCAAAATAGTAATTATAGAGACTATATCCTGTTGAATGGTAGAACATTCAAGATGAAGGGACTTTTATTTTTTTATTTTTGTTAAACTGAGTATAATTTCAAGTTTTAGTAATTTACCATATATTTTATGCATATTATCTAATCATTTGTAAACTATATTCTCCAGAAGTTCACAGAATTTTTACATGTTAAAGTCTTATTTGTCCCTTGTCATGGGTTATTTGTTTATTTGAATAAATATGTTTATGCTGATCAAAGTGAAGGCAGTATATATTCTTATTGCTTATTTTAGGCCATGCTTTTATTAAGCCAGATTTGGCAAAAAAAAATACATTTATTGGTTTTACACATCAGTTAATTAATGTAGCATTTATTTAAGAAATAGCAGCATTAATCTATTTTTGTTTTCAAGTGTACATGCTTATCTTGCTATTGCACTTTCCAAGATATTGAAGCTTTGTGTCTGTCTTGTGGATAATTATTTTGCTAGGACATATTTTATAAAGAGATTGTAGGTATGTCACTCTCTTATCGCAATATATTCCATGAGTTATATCTTTTATATCTTATATTTAAGCATACAATGCTTTATTTAGAGTAATTATTATTTTTCATATTATATATTTGATGATTCATTCTCATTTTACTCATGTCTAGAGACTAAGTCCTAGCACATTTATTACCCTCAAATGTAGGTGCTTCCCTTTGAATTCATGCCATCAATTATTTTGTATTATTATTATTTATATAATATCATAGATGTATTGTATCATGTATTAACCATAACTTTATTTTATTGTAATTGACGTTGTAGTTAGTTTTGAGAAATATCATACTTCTTTTCTATTGCACTTTTTAGTATTCTGAATGTATGTTGTAGACTGTTTTTGATGTGTAGGTCTGCTTGCTGTGTTTTACCAATATTATAAGACATACACTTATTTTAGAAATTAAAATTGTAATTTTTGGGTCTCAATAAGTGATATACATCTCCTTCAGCATTTATTTCATTAATGGATTGATAAGACATATTTAAGCTTTAAATGTACTCATTATGGGGACAATACAATGGTCTGATTAAACTGTAAAAATAGAGAATTTCTTATAGTAATGTTAGTACTGAGAAAAGTATTCATTAAACAAACAATGTTAATAATAGAGATAATTATTTAATCTGTAAATTTATTTTTATTTTTTATCTCTAAACTTTAAAAATTATATTTCTCTTCTGCAGTTGGGTTGTGCAGCAGTTTCTTTAAATAATTCACCTTTTTTGGTGAGATTGTAGATTTTCAAAACTGTTAGCTATTCAATGTCTATTGTTAGAATAAATTGTTTTTATTGTTAACTTTGGTTTCATAGTCTTTCAATCATCATCTTCACATATTATCCAGAAATCTTGGTGCTATAAAATTAATTATAAAGTTATCTTTTATTGTTGAACATTAAGAGTACATGATTTTATATAATAATCACTTTGGTAAAATTTTCAGGTAGATGTTAAGAAAGCATCTAAGAAATAAATTATTTATTTTCTTAAGTATTGAATGATTACTTTAACTAATTGCATATATTATAAAAGTATTATTTACTTTATTTATATGATTATTATTTCTGATTAATACATCATAAGTTTAAATGATAAAAAATATTAATTTCAAATTCATTAAGAAAGACTTAGTAGGAATTATTAGTATAGTATCCTGAGTGGCCATAAAATCTGTTATTCACTCATTATATCCAAATGCTATCCTGGTATGTTCTTTTATTTCAAATTAAAAGTTTTTTATGTATTCATTTTTAATTAAAATATTTTTTAAAAATTTAATATTATTATTGGCAGTTAAGTAGACATTATCTTATGGACAAGAGTATGATTATTCATATTATTACTAGGATTCCATTCATTGCTTACTAATTCTTAAATGAAAAGAAAATAATACAATTTTTTAGTAATATAAAATTTTAATTACAGAGCCCTGAGATTTTACCATTATATTAATACTAAATATGAAATAAATTGTTTTGCAAAAGACATTTATTTGAGGAGTAATAAGACACAAATAATAGTAAACATATTATTTTTCAAAAGAAATAAATGTAGATCTGATGATAGAAATGAGATGCTGGTGATTGTTATTAGAAGTGATGTAGTGGGAAGAAGGGTTAGAAAGAATGTTTGATATAATCTAACCATTCTATGACATATGCTTCCAATATTAAGAGCCTACCTGTAATGAGCTCAGCATTCTCCTCTTAAAATTTGCTAAATGTTATGTATTATATTTACAATATTACCTTGGTGGCTTTTTTTTATTGTAGCATATGCCATTTGGTAACCCCTATGAGCTTAGTGCATAATTTAGTGATTATTATTAGTTCATAGTGTTTATATTAGCATGACATTCACTTTAGCTTAGCCTATAGTTTAATTTATTATTATTATTTCGGACATTATAACTCAATAATTTGGATATCATTTTATATCGAGTAAATGTTGTGATATATACTATTATCATCATTTGTTCACTTTATTTAAGGTTATAATATACATAAAGTAAAACAAACATTAGATAGCATATTGTAGAACAAAGATCTTTCCAATAGCAAATACCCCTACTCTTTAAATAAACAAGGATAAAGTGCATTATTTACAAGACATACTAACATTTTGACAATTACTAATATATATAATAAAATCACTTCCTTTTATGCATTTTATTATGATGGTGCCTCCAACACTCTCCAATAACCAGTACACACCAGGAGGCCCAACCTCAATTTAAGCCTCATGATATTAAAGTTACTTATTAAGTAATAGAATTAGGTAATGGGTTAGGATACATAAAGCAACAAACCAGTTATCACAACCTAAGTCTTAAAGCCAAATATATATAAAATTTAAACCAAATCGATCAAATGGAGGTGACAACTAATCATTACTATAATTAACCTTAAAAGTATTGTGATTACAAACACAAAAGAACAACATACAATAGATAGGATGAATGAACTTAATATAATATTAAAGTAAAGAAAAACTAAATGTTTATTTTATCTTTTCTTATTTTTTTTAACAAGTTGCTTATATTAATACTAGCAAAGATGATGTCAACAATAAAGTACAAAGGTCGAATATGAACTCTCTTAATATAGGAGATATACAATGAACTTTTTTGGGTTTTTTTGTTTCAGAAAGCTAAAAAAGAAAGCCTTTTATCTGAGTAAAAAAATCTTCCATTCCTTGCACAAAGGAACTGAAATAAAAATTTGAAGGTTTGTATCAACCAATTCAAACTCATAATAGTTTTGAAGAAACCTTCTTATAAAGATTTTGAAAGGTAACATTCAACTATAAAACCACTAAACAAAGAGTTCGAAAATTCTTAATTTGCAAATAAGACAAAGTTCTCGAATCTCTAAAATCACCATTGATTCATTGCTGTAGAATTTCAGATTTAAATCTAAAACATGTAATAGCAGAAGGGATAGTGATATTTTTCAATCAATTTAAACCACAAAAAATGATATAAGTATTGATTAAAATAATTGTATTGCTAAGTGCAAAGGAAAACGTCATGAAAGAAAAGTTATTATCCACACAGCTAGAAATTGTCAAGGTTAATATGGGATTACCCTATCTCTTTACACCTGGATTGTTAAATATTAAAATGATCCATCATGAATTCTTTTTTTTTTTTACTTCTCACTTCAAAACTTCAGTTTGAAGACTTCTATTGAATATTTGAATTCGCGGCTATGTATAAAGGCATTACATGGACTATGAGAACTTGTCATTATAATGCTGTCTATATGAATTATAAAAACCAAGTTATAAAGTTGATGTCATCTATATCTATATTTAATTGTTTGTATGCTAGGTGTAATAATTTAATTTTCTTTATTTTAATATGGGATCAATTTAATTTAGAATTTTTGAAATTAAACCACTAAGCATCATATCATCACCCTCTTATACTAGCACATAATTGTTATTAAACAAGGCATAACTCTATCCATACAGTAGTGCCAACCAGAGTAATCAATGGATGCCAGAGGCTTGAGCATAAAATCCCTATCTAATGCCGACTCATCCAATATTCCAAGATCTAGGTGCAGTCCTCTCAGATCTTGGAATACTGGATGAGTAGGCATTAGATAGGGATTTTATGCTCAAGCCTTCTGGCATCCATTGATTACTCTGGTTGGCACAGGGTGGCACTACTGTATGGATAAAGATTATGGGTAAATTTAGAGTGGGGAATGTAAAAGAAAGTGGCTAACAGGTTTATCTGGGCATAATTGATGAGATATTCTTGACTTCGTTTAAGGAGAAGCCATAATACATCACATCACATGCCTTGTTTAATAACAATTATGTGCTAGTATAAGAGATGGTGATCATGTGATGATTAGTGGTTTAAACCAATCCTGCCTAATAAGATAGTGGTGGCTATGGTTGTTAAAGAGCCAAAGACACCAAAATGTATGGGTGCTGAACTGAGTTCAGACCCATATGACTATATAAGCTATTGAGCTTAGATTGAAAATATTATTGCTTTCAATTTCATTCTCATAGTTTTGTAGTTAAGTAGAGATAAAAGGTGACTGCTGGAGGGTTGCATTAGATCTTAAGATCTAAGTGCAGTGCTCTCAGATCCAAGGCTCCTCACTGACAAAGGCCACAGGCCAGAAACTAGTTTGGGGATATTGGATGAATAAGCACTAGATAGTTTGTTTGGCACAGGGTGGCACTACTGTATGGAGAGAGTTTTGCCTTGTTTAATAACAACTATGTGCTAGTATAAGAGATTGTAATCATGTGATGCTTAGTGTTTTAACACCAATCCTGCCTAATAAGATAGTGGTGGCTATGGTTGTTAAAGAGCCAAAAACACCAAAATGTATGGGTGCTGAACTGAGTTCAGACCCATATGACTATATAAGCTATTGAGCTTAGATTGAAAATATTATTGTTTTCAATTTCATTCTCATAGTTTTGTAGTTAAGTAGAGATAAAAGGTGGCTGCTGGAGGGTTGCATTAGATCCTAAGATCTAAGTGCAGTGCTCTCAGATCCAAGGCTCCTCACAGGTGAAGTTCACAAGCCAGAAACTAGTCTGGGGATATTGGATGAGTAGGCACTAGATAGGGATTTTATGCACAAGCCTACTGGCATCCATTGATTACTCTGGTTGGAACAGGGTGGCCCTATTGTATGAAGAGAGTTTTGCCTTGTTTAATTTTTGAAATTATGACAAAAAGAAATTATTTTATTACTTTGGATAGACAAATCTAGGAGGTATAATATTTACTATGAAATAATCCGATTATTATAAATAGGACAAGGTAAGACCTTACCTAATATATATATATAAATTCAACATTCATATATGTACAACATCTACACTTTCATTAATTGTTAGTTCTAAAGTTTGTATTAATTATTAATATTTTTTAATATATTTTCTAAGTAATTTTTTTTAATTATTTGTGTCTTAAACTTGTAAATCTCCTTCATCGCATACACATTGTACATAACAAGGGGGTTATTAAACCATCATGGCATTAACTAAAAGACATTAAAAAAAGATAAATGAATATGTTACTATATATATAATAATGTATATAATATGAAGATTGTTTATGTTAATCGTGATATTTAGTGGCTATTCTTTATGGTATCAGGATGGGGAACATTGATATAAACCAGATATTTAGTGGCTATTCTTTATGGAATAAGGATGGAGAACATTGGTATAAACCAAGCATAAAAGAAGGATGACCATCTAAATGAATTTTCTCTAATTTTGTTATAAATTTTTTCTCCAAATGCTAATCCATGTATATATATTAAACTGGATATTTTATCCGATTCAAAAGTGCTATCATGTAAATTAAAGCCCAATTTTATATGTGCAATAACACACATACTTATTTATATTAAAATTTTATATTTTTAATTCTCAATTGATTTTAGTTTAAAATTATTTTTTATGATGCTAGTTTTCTTTTAAAGTAATTAAAAGCAAGCAAAGTTTAATTAATCTTTTTATATAAGTGTTTTATTAAAAAAAAAGTTGATTTATTTTTAAACCTGAGATTTAGTTTGGCATGCTTTTTTTTTTCTTAAATTAATTTTGCAAGATAAAGCCCTGTCAGATCTTGTTTTTCTAATTAAGATGCAGAAGATAAGAGATTTACCCTGGTTGAAACTGGAAATAAAAGATTGCACAGGAGATAGTGATAGCTCTGGGTTTTTTTATTCATTCATTCAGACTATTCAGAAAGACTATTCTAGTCACTCAGCTTATTTATTCTGATTGCTCAGATTATCAGCTTCTTGTTATTGAGGATTCATCCAGATTTTTCTGTTATTAAACTGTTGCGTCATTGAAGTGATTCTAATTTTATTTGTTATTTGTTCAATGGGAATCATCAAGTTGGATTTCTGTTGACCGACAATAAGTCTACTATTTTCTGTGATAGTAATGGCCATTCAGAAACCATGCCTATAATCTACATCATAAAAAATCTCTACAACATGATGGGCTAAATTTTTCCAAAGATGAACCTCCAGACCTCCAAAATTGTGACTTCAATCATAACCTAAGTGCAAAGTCCAGAGCTGATCCTGATAGTGTCTCCATTCTTCTGAACCTGTAGTAAATTCAAGCCACTGTATAGGACTCTATAAACTGAACTTTATGTAACAGCAGAAATTAAATATTACCTCAAGGTAAATTACCTTTCCATATTAAAATCAGGCTAAATCTCTAATTAAGTCTCTAGCCAATATCAGCTTAATCTTCAAAGAAATTATATTTATGATGTGTGACCTATTAATTTAAATATTAATGTATTTTGTGTTTTTTTATATTAGTGACATGATTTTCCATCTTCAAATATTACTTATTTGAGAGTGTATGGTGAGAGAAATTTTATATTCTCTATGACTAACCCCTGATAAATACCCAGGCCGATCTTAGTAGTTTTCTTTTAATCACCTGTCCTTTTGTTTGTTTTATTTGTTATTAAACTTAATCAAACTTGGTTTGCATTTTCTGTAGACCATTGATCTTTTGGCTGGCAGTTTATTGAGTATAATGTTCTGTTTTTCTTGGTGGAGGTTTTATTTTCTATAGTTCAGATTATATAGTCAGTAATCTTCCCTTTTCTTTTGTGAGAGGCTGAGTGTTTTGCAGAATTATGACATTCTTAGTTCCAATGTTTTTTTTCCAGGCTAAGAAAAGCTCATCTGTGCTGTTCCATTGGTTCTCCATATGCATCCATCTTTCTAAATCTCTATAAAAAGAAAAAAAAGAATTGGTTTAGGTGAACAACTAGTAGGAAGATATAAGCCCTTCTTAGATGAGGAATGAACTAGTCTACCTGGGTATTTAACATATTAATGCTTGCATACACTCAATGATAAGATCTGCTAAGAAAATGCAGGTCAAGTTTTCATGTTTATTTTATGTTTAATAAATTTAAAAAGTTCTTGTAATTATTTTGGCTGATGTTTGTCTCAGTGTTTTTTCAATTGTCTGAACAATATTTTTAAGCTCTTGCTCTTCCTAGGTTTAGTCTGGTGCATTCTGTCCACCCTTAAAATAAATGTCTAACAAATTTTCAGATTAGTAGCATCCTTGTGGTCAGTTTATGTGAAACCAAAATATTTCATCCGATACATAGGTAGTTAAATTTTAGCACAACCAACATAGGGCTTCAATTTTAAAACCCATGTGAGATTTTGTTCAGACAGTTGAGGAATATTTCAGGTGTTGGAGACAAGGTTTAGTAGGTAGGGATCAGTTTGCACTAGCCAGGGTGTATATTGTAGGAAGCAGTTTGGAGTAAGGGGTTCATCTTTTCAATATTTTATAATTAATACACAGTTAAACAGCATTTTCTTTAGAGTTATTATGGAAGATACAGGTTAGACAAATAGATATTAAAAAGTTATATATTTGTTTTTGTTTTTTTTTTTAAAAAAAGAGAGAGATTTTTTTTTTAAAATTAGAAATTAACTGTTATGTTCGTAAAATAAATATAAAAAAAGCAAAGAGTTTAGGTTCATGTTTTTAAAAAAAAAGTAAAGAGTTTACATTTTGTGCTTTAAAAATATATGTATAAATTAGTAGTTAAAGATTAAAAAATAAACAAATTTAATAAATACACTTAGAAGAGAAGTTTCATTTGTAGTTTAAATAAAGTTAGAGAAGGCTAAGATAGACAGGTTAGCATCATGGCTGAAATAGATTGGCAAATAAAATCTTTTAGGGCATATTTTTGGAAAATCCCGTTAGAGCATTTGGAGAGCCTGCAAGAGATGTTTCGATTTCATAATTGCCAAGTGACTTGAACAAGTGGCAATTGCATGCCACTATTTACAAGGGATAGCTGAGGATTGGTGGCATATTCTAAAAACTAAGCCACAGACTTTTTGGGATCACAGATGCAAATTAGTGCACACTTTTTGGAGTGAAGAAAAGCAATATTATATTTTCATCAATAAATCACAATAAAGACATACTATGAGTAATAAAGAAACAACCCAGTTTTTCTGCAGACAAGCTGCAAGGCTGATCTCATTGATAGTTTTCTCTTTATCTGAGAGGCTGTTATGACAAATAGTATTGAGAAATATATGCAGCAGATCATTTGTGTAATAGCAACATTCACTTTGAGAAAAAAGTCAAACTGTTAACTGAAATAGAACAAAATCAGGCCCAAGAAGAAGTGGTGAAAATAAAAAAGAAAACAATGCAGGATGATTGGGTAGTGTCAATAGTAACAGGTCAAAAGAGACAATTACCAGCTCTAATAAAAAAGGTAAAGAAAGCAGTAGGACTGTAATTAATGTGGTGGTGGACCAAGAAGAACCAGCATGGAATGGAGATATGCAGACTTGCCCTATTATCAGTATAAAGACTGGAGATATCATTTCATTACAGAAGCATTGATTAATTCAGGAAGTCAGGCATCATTGCTCTCTAGTAAGTTTTATGTGAAAATAAAAAGAGACCAGCCACATTGTATACACTGTCAATAAAAAAAATTGCATGTGATTCTGGCCAAATATTGAAAACAAACAGGTATAGTTACAGGTGTGTCTGGGTAAGGTAGAGTTAGACCATGTCTAAAATGTTATAATTGGGACTGATTTTTATAAAGGCATAGATGTGTGTTGAATTATGACAAATGTTTATTTCTTTGCCAAAAAGTTTTGATGCCATTTGAAGGGCTGAAGAATTATAAGCCACTTCAGGTACAGTGCATTCAGCAAGTGAGAGATGAGGGATACTGTGGAAATGCAAAATAAAGTGTCACAATTTATTTTAAAAGGAATGGAAGAACAACACTCCCTAATGTAACTGTTGAGGGAGTTATATTGGTTTTTTTAATAGGCCTAAAATCATTGAGTAGTATGTGCATCACATTCAAGTTAATGATGAAAGCCATTTCCAGAATCGTTCATACCCCATTCCATCTTAATATAAGGCTAAGGTAGATCTTCAAATGCAGCAAATGATTGAATGGTGAGTCATTTGAAAGCACACATACCCATTAACTCAATGGTAGTGGTAAAGAAGAAAGATGGATCTGTCAGGATATGTTTGGATGCCCAGAGATTAAATGCCATTACTATTCTGAAAACATTTCACCGACAATAACAGAACTTCTTTCAAAATTTGATGAGAAAACCATTTTCTCTACATTGGACTTGACCTCCAGTTACTGGCAGATCACTCTACACCCATCTGACTGTAATTATACTGGCTTCTGCTATGAAGGGCATATGTATGTGTTTAAGTATTTGCCTTTTGGATTAATCAATAGCGTTTCAGGACTTAAGTGTTTGGATCAAGTGTTATCAGAAAAAAATCAAGGACCTGTGATTGTGATGTATATGGATGACATAGTCATCACATCTAAAATTATGGAAAAACATATGAAACACTTGAAAATGTTCTTAATGGAGTGTTACTAGAAAAACATTACTAGCAATTTACAAAAAAGTTGCCTGGTCCAAGAGGATGTTGCAGTTTTAGGCTTCTTAATTAGAAAAGAGGGCATTAAACCTCATCTGGAGAAACTAATGCCAATACAATATTTTTCTACACCCACTAATAGGCACCAGATGTAATCTTTTCTGGGATTATGCAATTTTTATCATAGATTCTATGAAAATTTTGCATTAGATGCTACAAGTTTGGTTCAGTTATTAACAAAAAAACCAAAAATTTGTATTAGAGCACAAACAGGAGCAGGAATTTCAACACATTAAAAAGTAGTTCTTGGAACAAATGGTTCTAGCCTACCCTGACTTTTCACAAACTTTTTATGTTCAGACCGCTAGTAGGAGGCAAGGGCTCAGGGTAGTGTTTTTTCAAATTGACAAACAACAATGTCACAGAGTGTTATATTTTTGTAGCCACAAGCTGAAAGGGGTAAAAAATAATTACATAATGACAGAAAAGAAAGCTCTGGCCATTGTGTAGGCTTTCAGTAAATTCAAACAATTCCTGCTTGGGTCAGAGATTGTTGTAATCACTGATCATAAGAGCTTGAAATTTCTTAATAGCAGTTATTTATTGAATGATCGATTGATATGATGGAGTCTTATACTACAAAAATTTCAGAGAATAAAGTTCTGCATCTTAAAGGCAAGGAAAATATTGTGGTGGTTGTTTTGATTCCCCAACCCATAGATATGACCCCACATTATCTTGAGCCCAACAATCTGAGTGTTGCAGCATTCACATTGGCCATAGATGAGTCTGTAGAGCAACAATTACTAAGGCTACCAGAAATACAGAAGACCAGCACAGAGTATGCACACATTATGACATAAAAGGATAGGAACTTCTGATCCCAGTAACAGTGACATTGGGAAAATATGAAGCATATAAAATAAAAGATGATGTATTGCAATATAGAGTTGCCATGAAGAAAGACTCATAGAGAATTCTTATATCTCAGGGACTCAGGAACAAACTTATAGACTACATACATTACCTTTATGGATACTTTGGCCTATGTAAAATAGAACATGTGCTCAGAGAAGTATTTTACTGGTCAAGTTTATATTCAAATGTGTCAGTTTTGGGAAAATGTCATGTGTTCACAAATTAAACATGAAAATAATAGATTTACTGGGATCTTACAACCTATTTTAGCACAAAACCCTAATGAATTGTTCACCATAGACTTTTATGGGCCTTTATTTGCCTATAAGTGTTACCAATATTTTGTCATAATGTACGATATATTTTCCAAGTATGTGACTGCATATTGCCTGCCTATAAGTGTTACCAATATTTAGTTATAATGTACGATAAAATATTTTCCAAGTATGTGACTGCATATTCGTTAAGAAAAGCATATACTCAAAGTACTATCTGGATCTTGCAGGAGCATCCATTTCCTAAAATCGGTAAACCAAAGATGATACTTACAGACCATGGGACACCCTTTAAATCTCACCACTGGAAAAATTGGATCCAGCAACAGGGCGTTCAACAAGTATTAACATCTATTCATAATCCCCAATCTAACCCCTGTGAGAGAGTCATGAGGGAGTTAACCATTTATTTCAGCTTTATGTTAGAAAAATCATCGTGGATGGGTAAAACAGACAGAAAACATCACTAATTACATAAATTGGACACAGAATGAATCTACAGGGTTTGGTCCCATCAGATTATATTTTGGACAGAATTATCCAATGCTAATAAAGGCTCCTTTTCCTGTAGATTGGGAGAAAATTTATAAAGAAATGGATAAAAAAAGCTAGAATAAAGTTGAAACATATGGCCAAATTACATGAAAGAGAGAAAATCGATAATCATGTAGATTCAAGGTAGGAGACTTGGTTTTTGTATGAAAATCTCATGTCAGCAATCCAAACCAGCCTCAATATAAGAAAAAAAATTCACTATACAATGGACCTTTCACTGTACAAAAAAAATGATCTGAATGCCTTTGTATTGGAAGATAAGCATGGAGTTTATGGATCTTATAATGCATGGAGCCTTAGGCCAGCCACTTAAAAGATAGGAGGTAGACTTTAAGGAATTGAACTTAATGCAAATGTTCAACCAGGGGGAGGGGTTTAAAACTTTTAAATGTTTGGGGTTTAAAGTTTAAAAAAAAAAGAAACAGCAAAGAAATGCTTTTATTTTTTATTTTTCGTGGCGTAATGGGGCAGTTGAACCGAATACTTTACCTGATTTAAAAGTTCAAAGAAATGCTTTTATTTTTTATTCTGTGTGGCATAATGGGGCAGTTGAATTGGATGGTTTAAAGTTTAAAAAAAAGAAACAGCAAAGAAATGCTTTTATTTTTATTTTTCGTGGTGTAATGGGGCAGTTGAACTGAATACTTTATCTGATTCAAAAGT
Organism: Epiperipatus broadwayi; assembly: GCA_028023455.1. NCBI lineage: Eukaryota > Metazoa > Onychophora > Udeonychophora > Euonychophora > Peripatidae > Epiperipatus > Epiperipatus broadwayi. The sequence continues at coordinate 4,753,273 of JAQFVV010012444.1, read as the reverse complement.
TCTATCATGTAAATTAAAGCCAAGTTTTATATGTGCAATAACACACATACTTATTTATATTAAAATCTTATACTTTTAATTCTCAATTCATTTTAGTTTAAAATAATTTTTTATGATGCTTGTTTTCTTTTAAAATAATTAAAAGCAAGCAAAGTTTAATTATCTTTTTATAAAAGGGTTTTATTTTTTAAAAAAGTTGATTTATTTTTAAAGCTGAGATTTAGTTTGGAATGTTTTTTTTTTTTAAAAAAAAAATTAATTTTGTAAGATAAAACCCTGCCGGTTGTTGTTTTTCTAATTAAGATTGAGTGAAAGATAGAGATTTACCCTGGTTGAAACTGGCAATAAAAGATTGCATGGGAGATAATGATGGACATATATAGCTCTGGGTTTTTTTATTCATTCATTCAGAAAGACTATTTTTAGTCACTCAGCTTATTTATTCTGATTGCTCAGATTATTCAGCTTGTTGTTATTGAAAATTCATCCAGATTTTTTTGTTATTAAACAGTTGCATCATTGAAGTGATTCTAATTTTATTTATTTGTTCAATGGGAATCACCAAGTTGGATTTCTGTTGACTGACAATAAGTCTACTATTTTTCATAATAGTAATGGCCATTCAGATGCTGTGCTTATAATCTACACCATAAAAAAGCTCCACAACATGATGGGCTAAACCTTTCCAAAGATGAACCTCCGGAGCTCCAAAATTGTGACTTCAATCATGATCTAAGTGCCAAGTCCAGAGCTGATCCTGATAGTGTCTCCATTCTTCAGAACCTGTTGTAAATTCAAGCCACTGTATAGGACTCTATAAACTGAACTTTGTGTGAACAGCAGAAATTAATATTACCTCGGGGTAACTTACCTTTCCATATTAAAATCAGGGCTAAATCTCTAATTAGGTCTCTAGCCAATATCAGCTTAATCTTCAAAGAAATTATATTTATAATGTATGGCCTATTAATTTAAATATTAATGTATTTTTGTGTTTTTTTTATATTAGAATCCTAGTGACAAGATTTTCCATCTTAAAATATTACTTATTTGAGAGTGTATGGTGAGAGATATTTTATATGCTTAATGTTTTCTGTTCTATGACTTACCCCTGATAAATACTCAGGCTGATCTTAGTATTTTTCTTTTAATAACCTATCCTTTTGTTAGTTTTATTTGTTGTGATTTGCATTTTCTGTAGACTACTGATATTTTGGCTGGCGGTTTATTGAGAATATTGTTCGGTTTTTTTTTTTGTGGTTTTATTTTCTGTAGTTCAGATTACGTAGTCCATAATCTTTCCTTTTCTTATGTGAGACTAACCTTGGCTGGTTTAAGCACAGCTGATCATGAGAATTTTGCAGAATTATGACATTCTTAGTTTGATGTTTCTTTTCCGGCCTAAGCCCTTGGTTCTCCACACGCATCCATCTTTCTAAATCTCTATAAAAAAAAGAAAAAAAAGAAAAAAATTGGTTTAGGGGAACCACTAGCAGGAAGATATAGGCCCTTCGTATGTTATAGGTGAAAAATGAACTAGTCTGCCTGGGTATTTAACATATTAATGCTCACATACATTAGATGATAAGATCTGCTAAGAAAATGTAGGTCAAGTTTTCATGTTTGTTTTGTTATATGTTTAATAAATTTAAAAAGTTCTTGTAATTATTTTGGCTAACATTTGTCTCAATGTTTTCTCAATTGTCTGAAAAATATTCTCAAGCTCTTGCTCTCCCTGGGTTTAGTCCAGCGCATTCAGGTTCATATATCCTGTCCACTCTTAAAAAATAAATGTCTAGTGATGTGATGTGATGTACTGTGGCTTCTCCTTAAACGAAGTCAAGAATCTCTCAGCAATTATGCCCAGAGAAACCTGTTAGCCACTTCCCCACTCTAAGTTTCCCCATATTCTGCTCCATCCCATTTCCACAACATAATCTTTGTCAACTCTAAGGCCTTTATATATAAATCCCCCTTATCTTTTCCCAAACCTAGCATAAAAACCAATAATCAACTTTCTAATCTAATTCAGATTTTCTAATCAGGTTCAGATTTTCTAATCTAGTGATGTGATGTGATGTACTGTAGCTTCTCCTTAAATGAAGTCAAGAATCTCTCAGCAATTATGCCCAGAGAAACCTGTTAGCCACTTTATTTTCCAAAATCTTTCATCCGGTACAATATGCTCATTTATAAAAAAATGTTAAAATAAGTTTCTTGGTTTAATTTTCTGAGATTAAGTTATATCCTTATACACATATCACCATTATTATTTACATGTATACAATATACTATTCCCACATTTATTAATAGATATAGACTTATTTTACATATATTAAAAATAAGGTGATAACAAATATTACCTGAACCTGAGTATCATACAACATCTCTCAGTTCAAAATCTGTAATAATGGGAGTAAACTACAATACTAGGCAATAGGCTAAGGGTAGAATCAGTAGTTATTTAGATCTTACTCTCTTCTCCCTTAAATGTGAGTTTAATGTATGTAGGTATGCAGGAATGTAGACAATAAAGATACACTCTTATATTCATTGAGAGGTACCCATGCTTTTTTGTGCATACCACAGAAAGACTGTCCCATTACGTTATATAATGTAACACTCCATTTTTTACTCCTGTCCTGAACTTAATAAATTTGGAGAGTTTTAATTTTTGTTTTATTCTCCAGCAAGGAATAATTAAATACTCATTTACATACCCCCACATACATATATTAACCTAAACAGTTCTTATACATTTACATGTAAGATAATGAAAATGACTTTCTTTTCCATATTCCATAAATAGTATTGTACTATCCCTGTTTTCTGGAAAGCCAGTATTGTAAATCTTGTCTTCATTACTATTACACATCTTCTAACTTACTGATTATTTATCTATAGGGTGTTAAAGAGAGGGAAAATGTGTTAATACATTTAGTGGCTGTATTAAAATGAAGCTTTCTTCATATCTAACAATTATTATAAAAATTATCTCGTTAAGATCTGATGCTGCAAGTGTATACCATCATTTTTAAAACCAGCTCTAAAAAAATTTTCACTCTATGCAAAAATATATATGTTTCTGACTCTTATTTTAAAAAAAAAGTTTTAACAATCTCTTAAAGTCAGATATTAATCTACATTTCAATATGTCTGATCATAAATTCTAAGCTAATGAAAATTCATAAATTATAGAGAGATGATGATAAAAAGAATGCATTACACTATTAACTAAAAGGCAAGAAATCAGTTTTTAGATATTTACGTATTCTGCTGCTGATAGTTCAAAAAAGTTGTAGTCATCTGTAGTGGAATGTTACAATTGCTTTAAAGAAATCATGATTATTAACAATCATTCTGCACATCTTCTATATAAAAGGTATAACTCTTTATAATAAAAAATATATATTTTATTACCAAAATATTAAATATTTGAAATGTTTTCAATTTTTTTTTTTTTACTATCTGGTCTATGATTTTTATAGAAAATTGGATAAAAAACTAACAGTAAATTTACTTTTGGCTTAAAATATTTTAGATAAATACCAATATTACATGGCAAAAATTTAGCTAAAAATTATTTTAAAATACGTAATTTCCCATTAAATTTCTAAAATAAACCTGAAAAAATTATTTAAATATATGCATGTATATATACATTAAGCTACATTTAATAATATATACAATCGTACTTTTTTGTCAGGAGAATGTTGTAAACCCAAATTTAAGTAATTCTTTTCCTCATTGCTAATAGCTGGGTGATCATTTGGTGTCTCAAAATAAAAGAGAGTCCAGATAGTACACCATACAAGTCCATAGCATCCTAAATAATACAAATTAACATAAACCAAATTTAGAGTCATTCAATTAAAAAAAATTTTCAATAACTTATAAGTGACAAACTATATATATAACACAAAATATAATTATTTGTCTACACAACTGTTTCTGTTTTTTTAAATTTACATCAAACAGCTGGTTTTCATTAGAAAGTCAAACAAATGGTATCTTTTGAAAATTAAATATTAGCAACTATTTCTATATCACATGACACCATTTCTTAATCTTGCTGAAACTGTTAAAACAGGCAAAACTCTCCACACGGTAATGCCATTCAGTGCAAATCTCAAATCTTGCATCCATAGATTACTCTGGCTTGTACTGAATGGCACTACTGCATGAAGAATTTTGCCTGTTTTAACTATTACTATAATTAAAATTCTTGTAGGTTAGTAAGTTTAACCAATCAATTTCTGACCCGGTGTAATAAATTTTTTTTTTCAAAAAAACTTTAACTAATTTGTTATTAAAACATTACAAAATAAAGTTTTGATAAGAAAATTATTCATTTTTTTTTTTTGTTTTATTTGGAAGAAAATAATCAAGATCTTTATTACAATCGATCAGCAGTTGATTGGTTAAACTTACTGACCTATAAGAATGTTTTATATTATCACATGAAGAAATAATTTTTAATGTTTAATTTTTGAAAGATATCATTAGTATTTTGTGATAGAAATCAGTTCTCTGGTTGAAATATTAAAAAACAAAACAGCAATTGTATTTTCCATTTTATTTATTTCCTTTAGATAGTTTGTCTCCATACATATGTACACACACCTATCCAATCGAATAGTTTAGTGTTCTGGATTTCATAAAAGGTTTAAATGTCAGATTTGAGTCATGATCTATAGATGTTGAACTCCAGAAGCTGTCTATAGATGTAATAAAAATTAGTAATAAATGTCTATTAGATATATATTATTTTCTGCATAACAATTATCACAGAAGTTTTTTTTCCCAGAATAAATAAATACCACTTTTCAGAACAATTTTTTTTTTTTTTAAAATACTATTGTTGTATTATTAATACAAATGAAAACATAATGGATGAAATTAATCATAGAATTAAACTTGATTGGAGTGCTTTTGGTAGAAATAACTTGATACTAAAAGAAAATATGCCTATGTGTTTGAAAAGGAAGGTTTTTAATAAATGTGTTTTACCAGTTCTTACTTATGGATCTGAGACTTGGACACTTAATAGAAGAACAATATAGAGACTTCAGACCACTCATGTTAGGAGTAACAAGAACAGATCAAAAACACAATATATGGGTAAAACAAACAGGTGTAACTGACCTTGGGCTGGACATATTGATAGAAAAGATGATAATAGATGGACAATTAAAATCTTATACTGGATTCCAAGAAATTTTAAAAGACCCAGAAAGAGATCACATGTGAGATGGATGGATGAAATAAGAAAGTGTGCAGGGATGATGTGGAGAAAAAGGCTAAAGATCAGAGAAGATAGATTGAACTTGGAGAGACCTTCATCCTGCAGTGGATTGATAATTGTTGGTGATGATGATTATTGTTGTATTACCCAGTCCATTGTTATAAAATCCCAACTTCATTGGATTGTTCAAGTGAAATAAAAGATTGAAATAAAACTTTCTAAAAAGTATTTTATAGTGAAGAATATGTTTTCATAGAAGAGGCAGACTCCATTTATATTCAAAGATTATCATAAATCATTATAAAGAAGTGCAATTTGGATTGGTTCATTTGGAAAATATATCTGGAAAAACATAATGGAAAGCTACATAAAGTGCTGAAGTCTTTCAAAAAGAAAAGTTTGCAGAAGAAATTAAGACAGTTGAAAAATATCAATCAGTGAGCTCTGCATATATTTGTGTAGTTATTTGCAAAACTCATCATTTGTTTTTAAATTTTTGGACTTGCAGTGATCATACTCATTTGCAAGTAGCTACTGCTGATGATTGTAATAAGAGTATTAGAATATTGGAATTAATCTTGTTTAAAAGTGAAAGTTCATCTAATTAATTTATAATCCAAGTTAAAAGACTTCCCACGGATTTGTTTATAATTTAAAATAAATAAAACATCAATCAAGGTGCAAAAATTGTGTTTGCCAAAATTATCCTATAGTCAGCAATACTTTTTGATCCCAGGTTATACATTGGAAAACTATTTTATTTTATTTTATTCTTTTGCCATCTAGGATAAGCTTTAGTAATCAATAGATACTAGTTGGTAGTCTTTAATAATCAATAGATACTAGTTGGTAGTCTTTAATATATTGTTATTCATTAATTAAAAACTAAGCTGAGAATATATGGAAAGAACAGCACTGGATATGAATTTATTAAGTACTACTGTCTGATATCTATCGATTACTAAAGCTTACACTAGATGGCATAAAAAATGGGAATAACAATAATCTTATCAAATTTATAATGCTTAACCATATGGTTTGGAATATTTGATATGTTATACTATTATGCTTTTTGAAGAAAGAACCACTGTAGGATTTCACTTTCTAGTCACATTAATGTAAAACTTTGATATATTACAAATAATCTGATTTTTAGAGAGTGATAAATGATTAATGAACCAAATGGTTGTTGATAGAGGGGGGTGCATTAAAATGATAACCAATATTTAAAAGTAATAATTAAGAAATATTCCGTGAAAAAATGAAGCAAAGCCAGAAAATATTTTTAAAATTGCAAATAAAAATAATAATACTTGCTACTAATGTAGTTCAGTCTATGTATTTTCAGGGAATTATATAGAAGTTATCATATAGAAAAAGTTTTTTTTTTTTTTTCATATGTCATAGCATTGGCCGGGACGCGAACCCATAACCGTCTGCAACCAACTACTTGCTTGCAAGGCGGCTGGCTGCGATGACCTCTCGGCCAACAACGCTTGACATATAGAAAAAGTTTAGGAATAAAAAATAAAATATTAGCATTTGTTACTGAATTTAGATTACAAAATTATATTAAATAAAATCAGAAAAATAAGATATTTTACTATAAAATAATTTATTTACTAAAACAGTATCAATTATTTGACAAAAAAAAAGACATCATAAGCTAATAATGTGCACGGAAATAAAAATCCATAAAAAATGTGGCCTTAATTTTTGAATACGTCATTATACTTTATTTTTGAATTCATTATTGCAAGTACACATTAAAAATTAAATTATTGTAATAAAAATTCACATTAAATAAAACAAAAGAAAAGGTAGACCGTGCAGAAAATGTTTACAAAATAAAACATATTTAATATATACTGGACAAAGCGAATTGCAAATTCAAAAATTAACGCAGACATTTATATTGGGCTTATATTTTTAAGTACATTTGATTTCTCAACACATGTATTTTTTTGTTAAATAATTGACTTCATTTTGATATTGCGCTGAATGATAAGACTGATTAACTCTAGAAATAATGACTAGAGGGGTGGCAAGCGTAGAAGCGTTGATGAAAAGAGTGAAATAGAAAAAGAACGTTTTTCTCTTGTTTTTTCTCCCGATTAGCATTCTCCCTGATGAGTGGACATGTTAAGGCTGTAAGCCTAAAAGTAGAACAAATAAAAAAGTTAACATCCTGTACAAAACAGTTGTAATCTAAATATTGTTAAAATAGAATGAACTGTATCAATACGAGGTAATTGAAGGGATTACATTAGTTTTAGTTCCACCATGAATAATCAAACTAATGTATCATCGGATAACTGTTAATACAATTGTAATATTCATAATCAACGGTTTTTTGTATCTTAATTTCATGTTATAAATGCTTTTTGTTTACTATAATAATAAAATAACTAAGTTATAAATCTCTACGAGTCCAACCTTATTTATGCAATTTCAGCTCAGTTTTAATTCCCCCAAAACACTGCAGATATATAAATGATATTTATTGCAAAACATATTATTTTCTTAATTTTATTTAGTATTCAGTGAAGCGGCAATATACATGCTATATCTATATATACTACTTTAATTATACATTATCCAAAAACAACTAAAGAAACATAAACAAAAATTAGAACGCATTAAGATTTGTAAATTTAGTACATTTTATAATATATCAGCAGCTTGAAGCTTCAAACGCTTTTTACATTTATTAATGACATATGTTGTGTTACATGAAAGTACACTTTATGATTTGATTTTTTCATTCATTCCAAATTTCAGTGTGATAAAATAATTCATGTAATAAAATGTTTTTTAAGCATACAGCTAAATTTTTTTATGAAATTTAAGACAATTTGCAAAGTATTTATTATTCTCAAACAATAAAATAAAAATTAGCTATTAAGTAAAGTGTCCTCTTAATAAAGCTTAAAATTTGAAGAGTTTAATCAAGAATTTCAAATGGATAATGACAAATAGGAATAACCATATAGATTCTGAAGTAAATACAAACTTACAAATATTAAAATAATCTACTGATAATAAGACTCCTATTGTATTTTTATAGAGAAAAAAGTTATTGATAAAAAAGGATGTTGTCCAGAACATGTTTAATTGTGATAATATTCTACAAAACTGTGTTATTCATTTTATTTAAAAAGTAAAAAAGGTTGAGTTTATTATTTTTATTTTTTGAATGAATATGAATAATTAATATCTGCATTATTTTTATTTTTTAATTTTGTTTAAGCTATAATCTTAATTTATTTATGCATAATATATACATAAAAACATTATATATATTGTATTAGTGAGCTTATATATATTTTAATGGTATTAATCCTTTAGCCATGTGCACCACTTGATGGCATTGTTTATGTGTAAAATCACATACAAATACCAGATAATCAAACACAGACATGTACTTATGTCTAATACACCCCATATGTTATATTAGACATTGCAGGACACCTTTTAGGTGTTGTTTTGTGCTTTGTGAATCACTTTATGCCAATTCTCACACACAACATTTTGCTGCCGTTTTATGTGAGGGTGTATGGATTTGAAGTGTTTGAAAGTTTTTACTTTTAATATTTTTTTTTGGAAAATGGAAATTCCACAATTTGACTAAGATGAAATTGTACCAAAGATAAGATCATTCTGGAGACAAATTTGAAAATGACAAACATAGTCCAAAGGAGAGAAGAAACGAATCAGGAGGAAGTCAGACATAAAGTAATGTTTTTGTGATAACTTAGTTGAGACAAAAATAATGGCACATTTTAGCAACCACATCATCCACTTGAAAGTGATTTGCCATCATTAGTGGAGCCATGAACAGTTGACAATAGAATGCATTCACTCACAGCTGGACTTATCCAAATGTCGTATTGTATTGAACAATGGGCTGTGTGAGCTGTGCCATGATAGCCTGGAAGCCAGACCTTGCCATCAAATATGGCAAGGCCAATTTGATTGTTGAGGTCACTTGAAATTTGTTTCATGTTTTCATTAAAAAAAAACCAAATAACTTTTCATTGCTGTTTTTGTGCTTTGATATGTATAATGTGTGTGTGTATGTATTATAAAAATAAATAATGTGTTTTATAAAGGTCAAAAAATGTTAAAAAAAAACAATTTGTTTCGTGTTTTGATTAATCAAAAAAAAAAAAACACTTTATATTGCTGCTTTTGTGTTCCTGTGTGTGTGTCTGGATTATAAAAAAATACTGTTTTAGAAAGGTAAAATAACGTTAAGACAAAAACAATTGCCAAAAAAAATAATAAAAATAAGAAATTAAAAAAAAATATGTCTCGTTAAAAAAACAAAAAACTTAAAAAACATAATAAAATTAAAAAATCCAAAAAACGATGGCTCAGTAATGTTACATTTTATGTCATTTTGCAAAAAAAAAAACAACACCATCAAGCGCCAAGCATGTCTCAAGGATTAATACGACTTCAATTATTTGAATTTATTTATTTTATTGAAATCAAAGTTTATCAACAAAAGTTAAATTATTATATGCAATATATGGCAAATACAACAGGGACTTTAGAACAAAACATAACAGATATTGTGGTTCTACTGTACAAATGCCATCACAAATTCAAGAATAAATGTGGACACTATTTTTTATCCATTAATTAGTAAGTACTACAGAGCTCCATTAAACTAATAGGCAATATTTTATATTAGTATTCAATACTTTTATATTCACACACACATTCATCCTGCTTTCAAAACAGTCAACTGATATTTCAATTAAGGACAATCAGGCCATTGAAAAGACCATAATGATTCTGGTCTTAAAACTTACAGATAAAATGTCAATTATTATCTTTCCAATGCATATGGAAACATAATATATTAAATTTATCATAAAATGAAATTGGAGAGCGATTTTCATAGGAAAATTTAATATTAAAATAAAAAATGAAATATGTTTATGTGTTTGAAAATTAAGGTCTGTACTAGATGCATATTATCAGTTCTTACTTATGGATATGAGATTTAGATAGTCAACAAATGAGCAACACAAAGACTTTGGACTATTCAATGAAATATGGAGATTCTATGTTGAAAGTAACAAGAAAAGATTGAAAATGAAATACATAGTTACAAATAAATATCATTGAAAGAATGAAGAGAATGATTTGGAGCTGGACTAGACATATTGCTAAAGTAAATGATAATAGGTGGAAATTGCTAAAAGAGATGATACTTGATGAACAATTAAAACCCCTGTGATATGGATGAATAAAATAGGAGAAGAATGGAGAAGAGAAGCTATGGGTAAAAAAAACTGGATTAAATTAGCAGAGATCTTTATCTTAGAATGGAATGATGTAAAAAAATAGTGGCAGTTATGATTTTTATATTACTTATCTTTAGTATTAAAATACAAGTATAGTATAAAAATAATAGAAGAGACAAGTTTTCAAAGACAGTTGATAGGAGAATTTTCTCAAAACTTGTGATTCCTTTCAATTTTCTTTCCAGGTATTGACCAGTGATTTTGAAAATGTATCAGAAATTTCTGGAATATTTGTACAGAAAAATTAACTACAGAGACCACATTTGGTTTTTGTTCCAACCTGGAATGAATTGCTTTCAATGTCCAATGGAATGGACTCTTTGGCAGCTATTGTTGTAAATAGGTTATAGCAAGATGGGATTGGAGACATTCTACTAAGATTCTCTAGATGTTTAGTAAGTCAACATATTTGTTATTGTAAAAATATTAGAAAAAAGTAAATGAACAATTTTTAATATACATGTTCCATTAGTTTGTATTTATTTGTCTGACATTTAATAGAAAAAAAATAGAAAATTTTCACAACATGTAGCAAAAGAAAAAAGAGAATGAGATTAAAAAAAGCATGAACATAAGATTAAATATGTATGGCTAGCATCAATGAAAGATTTGAGGGGCTAAAATAGACCTCACCTGAGTATAATGCTTAAAATAATAGTAATAATTTAACATCTACAATAAAAAGATACCACAGTAAAATTATTGGATGCATGAAGAAGTCCATCAAAATAATAATAAAAATGTTATGGATAGAATTAAAATCTTCATTTTGTACTGAATTGATAATAGATGAAAATACTAATAATATATATCATTATTAGATCTAACTTTTTTCTTAACCCTAGTGTTGTTGCAAGAACACAAACTGGTGATTAGAAGAGAGAAAGCAGATGTGTCTAAGGTAGCAGAACATGTATGTGCCAATGAATATATGTTCACTTGGGAAAATACAGAAATATTGGATAGAGAAGAAAATGTGCAAAGAAGAAAATTTAAAGAAGCTGCTTACATGACAATGGCAAAAAATCCTATAATCCAACCCTGTGTGACTATACATAATGTATGGAACCACTAATCAACTTAGCTCTTAGAAAAAAGTGGAGAAATCAGGAGGAACCTCGTAGATAAGTATATGAAATTTCTACTGACTGTTGTTTTTAGCAGGATGGCTCAGTTGGTTAGAGGATTACCTTAAAATTCACTAATCAAGAATCTAAGGACCCAGGTTCAAATCCCATGCTAGTACTATCACTAGTCAGAACAGCAACTCCTGATATATTGGTGAGACCAGTCATCCCATTGAAAAGTGCTTGCAAGAACACAAACTGATGATTAGAGTCTAAGGTAGCAGAACATGTATGTGCCAATGAATATATATTCACTTGGGAAAATACAAAAATATTGGATAGAAAAGAAAAGGTACAAAGAAAAAAATTTAAAGCAGCTGCTCACATGACAATGGCAAAAAAATCCCATAAGCCAACCCAGTGTGACTATATATAATGTATGGAAACCACTAATCAACTTTGCACTCAGGAAAAGTGGAGAAATCAGGAGGAATCTCACAGATAAGTATATGAAATTACTACAGACTGATGCCTTTGGCAGGATGGCTCAGTTGGTTAGAGCATTACCTTAAAATTCAAAAATCAACAATCTAAATCCCATGCTAGTACTGTCATTGGTCAGGCCAGCAACATTTGAAGAAGAGGGGAGACTAACACCTATCAAAATGTTGTGCATATACTAACCTGTTTGATGTGCTATTACTAACAGTTGAATGCATTTGGAATATTTAAATAAAGTTAAATTTTTCTAAAGACATCTCATATTAGATGATGGAAATAGTCCAATATAAAAATACAACTAGAACACCATCATCACAAACCTTCAAAAAAACAATAATGTTAGATGCTTTAATAAATTTTAATCAAATTGTTCTTTTATTATAGATATTTGTTTGACCTTTTTCTGTCTATCTCTCTGGGAAAGCTTACAATTTAATTTTCATTCACTTTCCAATTTTCAATCTATCTGGGACTTTGCATACTTATGTATTTCTAATGACAATACATTTCTTAAAGTTTGCAAATAGTTTTAGCAAAAATGTAGTAAAAATTTTAAGTATTTAATTTTACGTGGGTGATGTGGTGTGATGTATGGTAGCTTCTTCTTAAACAAAGTCAAGAATCTCTCAGCAATTATACCAAGAGAAACTTGTTATCTACTTAATTTTACATTCCCCAGTCTAAATTTTCCCATATTCTGCTCCATTCCATTTCCACAACATAATCTTTGTTAACTCTATAACCTTTATATCTAAATCCCCTTATCTTTTTCCAAACCAAGCATAAAAACCAATAATCTACTTTCTGTATAATAACTTTTTTCATATTTATTTTTCCATAACTTTATTATATGTGTACTTTCTGTTTTCAAGCATTTACATTCAATTAACAGATGCCTAATATTTTCTATTCCTTCCTTACATAATTTACAGATTAAATCACCCATATTTTTCTATTTACATGTATATTCTCTTGTTGCATAAGATCCTGTTCAAGCCTTAAACAATAAACTACTTTCCTTACTATTATCATATATTAACTTGCACCTAATATTCTGTTTATTTCTATAGATATTTAAACTCTTTTTACTCTCCATACTAGTTCTCCATCTCTCTAATTCTCTATTCTTTATTAATAAATCTATTCTTTTATTCCATTCCTTACCACTATAACACTCAACAATCCTCCCAAAACAATCATCCCATCTTTTGTACAAATATACTGATATAAATTCTTTATCCAAATCTTTTGCATACTGTATTACCTTTCTCACCCATCTTGTTGCCTGCCCTTTACTCATAACCCAATTAAATACTATTTTGGCTATTCTTTTATTATCCATAAACTGCAATCTACCAAAATTTTCATTTTACTTTTTGCATCTCTCATATGAAAACTTGACCATCCCATTTCTCCTTGAATTGCCTCCCTTGCTGTCCATACATCTGCATCCAATGCATGTATTCCTACTTCCTTTTGAACTTTTTCTAAGTAATTTAATACTCCTTTACTAACATATAATGCATCATTACAATATGTTAACCCTGCTACTGCAACTCCTTTCCATATAATTCTAACTACATCATATTTATTATATGAAAACACTGTTAATTTCTTTATCAATCCCTTTCTTTTCTTTGCTTCATTTATCAATTTTTTCTCCTATTTATCCAAACAATTTTTCTGATTACTTAAAATAATTCCCAAATAACTATATCTATTCACCACATTTAACTTAATATCTTCCAATAAAAATTCTACATTTTCTCTTTCCCCAATATTAACCATCATTATATTTGATTTTTCTTCACTAAATTTAATCCCCATCTCTTTACCCAACCTTGCACATGTTCTCAACATAACTTCCATATCTTCTCTTCTTTCCCACAAAAATATATCATCCACAAAAAACCTGACAAAATATATACTCCCTTACTACCTATTAATGGTATCTCTATCCCTCTTCCTAATCTTTCTATTGCTCTTTTCATTTTACTCAAATATAACACAAAAAAATAGATGACATAGTGCATCCTTACCTTAGTCCCACCCCATTTTTAACTTTAACTGATTCTATATTCCCTAATTGATATATATAATAATTATTTTCATATAATTTCTTAATAATATCTACTAAAGCTCCATCCATTCCCAAATTTTCTAAACTTATCTATAATCTATTTCTATTTACTCTATCATATGCCTTCTCTATATCTATGAAACTCATATATAACTGTTTACCTGAATTCCTACTCATATCCATAAGTTGTGTAGCTACAAATAAACTATCTCATATACACCTATCTAATATAAAACCTCCTTGCATTTCCCCCACTACATTATTCCCTTCCATCCATTTATATGAGAAAATGTTATATAAAACTGATGCTATTTTTATATTACTGCCATCTAGTGATGTTCTTTTGTATCTAAACTCTTTTCATTCATACATTCTGCAACTATATAAAACTAAAAAATATGAAATAATGAATATAATTTTTTTAAGGAAATACTTTTATTTACATAAATGCACTAAAAAGTAAAGAAATAAATTTTTATTTTGGCTTTTACAAATAAAAATGTGTTTAAAAATTGCATCCACATCATTCTATTTGCTAGATCATTTGTAATTATTACTCTTTTTTGTATCAATGATAAGTGAATGTTGATTGTAAATGATCTAATGAGCAGATTGACTTTAATACAATTTATTACATGGTCATCCCATGTTTTTATTTGAGAAACCTGAAAAACATTTATTTTTTAATTGTATTTATGTGAAGGAAAACATTTCTTTAATTTTTGTTTTTATATTTTTTATTATTGTTTCATTTCTTCATAATTTTTTTTCAAAACATACCTTTACCCCTGACATCATTCATACTGGATGAAAATTATATTAAAAAAAAAATCAAAGAAAAAATAAATTAAAAAAATGGAATTAAAAATTAAAAACTAATAAGATGCTTATCAGTAGAGAATCTTCAAATAAGCTACAATTGTAGATTTTTTTCATGTATGATTAAAATACATTTTAATAAAAAATAAAATATTACTTTTTAATTAGGAATATATGTTTATCCATTATTATTTATAATTTAAAAAATAGGCATGTAATTGTAACTTTTTTAATATATAATTTTCTTCCAATTTTTGTGTCTAAAATGTAAACATCTGTCAAGAACATTGTTATTATTTAATAACTTATGAAGTTTTTATTTTAAAAAAATTGATTCATTTTATTTTTTTAGAAAATGATTGATTTTTTCTTAAATTATAAAAAAAAAAATGGTGCTACTTGGTATGTGGTCTACTTGTAGAATGAAGTCATCTACCATATACCAATAATAGAAAGAAAAAAAATAATCAGTGAGTTTTACATCTTGCATAAAAAAATAAAAAGTAAATAAAAAATAATATATATAAATATTGTATAAGAGGCTTTTATTTGCCATGCATTAAAAAGACAAAAACAATTGTTTTTTTTTAAACCATTAATAATAGAGTTTTATTGTTAACTTCAAATTAAATATAAAAATTGCAATTGTGAATAAGAAAAATAATTATTTTATGGCATTTTAGTTCACAGTAAATAACAGTATTTATTACAAAATATTTATTACATATATTATTTTTAATTTGTAAGATTCACACAGCAAATAAAAGGATTTATTATAAAATATTTTTTATATTTATTATTTTTATCATTTTGGTATTAGAAAGACAATGCCATTGTCTTTATAATATTTGAAAATAAATTTATACATTAAAAATGAATTCCATATTATTATTTTGTTTACAAAAGAAGTATTTTTTAAAATTAAAAAAAAAAAATTTCATACATTTAAAAAAAAACAGCTTTTACAATCAAAAGACATTAAGATACATCACTGAAAACTTATTGAACTGATATCTGTATATTTTAAATTTAGTCTGACAACTGTATTACACTAAATAAATGAGAAAACAACTTAAAATATGTTTGTCAGTGATTTCTAACACATGGACAAAATTTGAAAGAAATCTATTAGAAAAGTGTATTAATAATCGATTATTAGTTTATCCTAAACAAACAAACAGAGTTTGTGATTTAAATGAAAGTATTCAATAATAAAATAAATCACTAAAATAATATATTTAGAAAAGAAATATGAAGTTAATATATTGAGCAAACAAACCAATGCACAATGATTACAAAAGTAGTGGACAACTGACTGTCTCATCTTCAGTAGGGGGCAGTTCCCAAATTTTAATTATTTTATTGGATAAAAAAATTGTTCAAAAAATTAATTAAAGCTGGATAGTAAATCAGTACTTCTTATTTTTGCCAGATGATTGATTATATTATCCCAGCATTTTTTTTATAATATCACAGTATATTTTAAATCATAAAATCACAGCGAAAACAACATTTTGACTAACAACTTTCTCCTGATTGGGATCCACTTATGACAGTCAAAACAAACATATTAGAATATGCTAGAACACTAAAAATACAATATAATTCTTTATATAAAGTCTAAGGATTGCAATAGAAAATATTCACTTCTTTTTATTAACACAAGGAAAAGTAAGCATATAGTTATATCAAGAATACAAACAATTACCATTAAAATCTATAAATACAGTAATGTAAAATTACACTATGGAAAATCATTCAAATGTCTAGATTCCATTTTTACACTTGGAACAGTAAGATGTTCAATTCTTGAATAACCAATGAACACTAGATAATAGTACCTCTAAAATTCCAAAATATTTTTAGCTATTCATTTTAATCAAAGGAAATCACTGAATACTTCCAGAAAATACATTACTTTTTATATTAATTAAGCTAACAATTTGAAATTTTACATCAACCCAAACTAATTTGCCTGTATACCCATACAGATGTGACTCAATGACAGCAACTATTTATTTTAAGAATATCAGTTATATGCTAAAATATAGATACTTTTGATTCTTTGATATAGGATATGAACCAAAGAAAACTACAAATGATTTTTTGTTTTATTTTAACATTTACATTTAAATATTGAAAGTCATATGATGCTTTGCTAGCTTAGCTGTGAGGCACGTGATAATTTTAGTTTAGCTGATTCATGTGATAATTTAATTTATCTGAATTAAATGTTACGTTATTTAACTTAGCTGAGAATTATATGATACTTTATTTAGCATAGCCGAGTCATGTGATGCTTTGTTTGAATTGTCCATATCATGGAATGCTTTTATTAAAATAACTGACAATCATGTGTTACATTTTTAGCATAGCTAAGGGTTCTATGATGCTTTGTTTATATTGGCTGGAAATATTATGTTGTCTTTAATAATATATGTCAACAGAATGAATTTAACAAAGACAATGAAAATCTGTAATATGAAGCTAGAAGGATCAAAATTAAAAAATAACAGAAAAAAAAAATAACAAGGAAATGTCTAGAAAAAATAGAAATAAAAAAGATGCTATGCATCACACAGCCTCCCAATGTATGCATGTTTAATATGAAACACCAAAAGACACCACTAGATTTATAGCCTAGAATATCAGGAGACATTGTATTAAAGTTTTATTTATAAGGATCTTAGACTATAAATACCTACATAGTCACTTACTTTTACTAATAGATATTTTGAAATACCTCTATGATATGGAAAACAGAGATTCTTTAGAAGCATCAATTGGCAAGAGCAGACAGTAAACAAACACTAAAATTTATATAATAAACAAGGAAAACAAATTTATTAACTGATCAATTGTAATACATAAAACTTATATCATCCTTTTTATATTAGCATAGATAGATTTCATATGATCTTGGTAGCTCTTTGAATATTAACAACAACAACATTATATTATTAATTAAGTATCATCTCTAAAGATTATTACCTAACAATAATGTTTATGTGATTTTGTTGGATATGTGTTAATTTAATCAAGATGTATGCATATATATATATTGTAACGGAAACACGCCGACCGAAAGCTTAACTTCCCTTTTATTTATATATAATGGGGAATTCTTAAAATTCAAGATTGTCCACCTTCTGCTACCACAAGCAGAGAGAACATATGGACATAAACGAGTCTATATCCGTACTTGACGAACCTGTAACTATACGAGTATAGCCCCAGGTTATTTTTCTCGGTCAACTGTCTCTCGACTGCTGTAAGATTTAACAGAGTTACAGCACTTGGATATTTATAAATTTTAATGGTATCAAAATACTGCACCACTAGCTTCACATGTTAATTCAGTACTCAAAATGAGTAATAATTATTTCCCAAACCCTAAGACTATATTACTTTTTGGAGTGGCGCAGAACGAGCCGAACAGATTTAAATCAATAAAAGATATTTAATACAATAAATTAAACAATAAAAAAAATACTTTAAATCATTTGCACACAACAAAAAAAAAACAGATTATATGCTATAATGCTACGAATAAAACAAAATAAAAGATGCTATAAATGATTGGACATTTATAATCGTCATTCCGTGTATATATAAAAAAGTTAAAGAATGTCTTTTTTTTTTTTAAGTGTCATAGCATCGGCCGGGACGCGAACCCGCAACCCGGGCAATTGCCTGCTAGTGCAAGGCAGTCGCACTGACCTCTCGACCACCAATGCAAGACTAAGAATGTCTTTATCATTCAAAGTAAGAGTTTGGCCATTGTCTAAATTAAAGGTATGTGCACAGGGAATATAAAATGTAGTATACATATTTACCTAGGTTATTAAGTCTCTGAATTAACTTGAAGTCTTGTTGACAGCCATGTGGAATTTCTCCACTTTTTTAGCAGGGAACGGTCGCTCTTAGGTTAGATTTTGGTTGTGGGAACTCCTCCGCATTTAGGACATCAAGGACCAGGCAAAACGAACACTCCGGCAGGCGCTATGTCGGCTGTTGTTACATCTAGACGGGAACCATTAGAGCACAGTGAGTCTGGATTGGCAAGAGATCATGACGGCCCCTAGCCAGCCATTCTTGATGAGTCACCAATGTTAGAAATCATATCTTGTTGATTATGCCTGCTTATTATCGGAGCAGTGTTTCCACCAACCTCTCGACAAGAAGTCTCCAACTCTAATCATACTGAAATTTTTTAATTAAAACCTTCCACAGTCCTTTGTCCTTTTGATCCTTTGTTTTTGCTTTTATTCCCCACTTTCTTTTCCTAATGCGCCTTTGGCCATTTATATAGATTTGTTTTTATCCAATCTCGTAGCACTATGTACATTTATTTCTTATTTCAATTTTCTTACTTTTACTTAAACAGATTTTTAATAAATGTTTTTTATTTTATTTTGACAAGCATTAATTATTGCTATCTTCATCCCACTTCATACACACTCCATACACGCATTTCGTTTTATCATCAAATGTGTACTTTTTTGACCCAGATCCTTATCTTTCGGTCATGTTTTAAATTTCTATTTTACTCTTATTTAAACTCTTCAAACTTTACTTTTCTTATACATCATATTTTAGTTTGTCTTTTATTTATATCTCTTTATCACTATTAATTTTCTAATGTACAATTTCAATATTTCTAACTTTACTTATTTTTCATTTCATAAAATCTTGACTTTGGAGGGTAAAAGATAAGAATCTTTTCGATTCTAATTCCCTCTCTTTTATTAATTAAAACATTCTTTCTTTATAAATTTAAATTCTTTTGCTAGTATTCCAAAACAATATTTAATATTATTTAAATGTTAAATATCTATATGTGTGGTCGCAGTCTGTGCGATCATCACATTACACTGTTCCCCTCCTTTAAAATTATTTAAAAATTTTTAATTTAATTCATTGAAAGCTAGATGCTCCTTACTACTGTTAGAACCATCTCATATCTATGTGCTCCTATGACTTAGTGATGAGATTATTCCTAGAGAGGTGACCAGGCAAATTACCTCCCTACTCTGACAACCCAACCAGTATTACTAAACCGATTTAATCTTGCTATAAACAATACATGAGTTTTATTTCTGTCTCCTACTTGTATATACAGGTTCGAGTCAACAGGATATCTCTGTGACTCGATTAAACCTGTTCATACCTCACATTTTACAAATGATAACCCTCTAAGTGACAACTCTGGTCACTATACCGAGGTGGGTTGGGAGGCTGGCATTTTTTTATCCAGCTCATCCATGAGCTCAGAATATTTTACTGATAGCTCGTATTTTTATAAAGGGGTTCTTTCCCCATACCTTGGTTTCTAATCCATTGACTCACGATATTTGTCAAATTTCTAACTGGAAATCTTAATCCAGTGAGTCATTATGAGACGGGGATCTCTGTCCCTGTCTTCTCTATATAATAAGACCTGATAACCGCAGAACTCACACATGAAAGCATAACAGAGAAGGCTCACCATATACTGCTAAGATCCACCTACAAATATCTACCTACATACCTTCAGCCTCTATCTACGATCTTACACTACTATTTATCATATGTTTTTATTAGTTTGGGTAAAGTCCTTTATACTGTTTGGCCATTTACTGGCTCATCATTCCTTTATATTATCATGATCAATATTTCCTAATTTCATGTCCATTTTCCATTACTTGAGGTCCAATTCCATTTCCAATCTGGTATCAGTGAATCCATCCTTTCTTTGCAATGGTGTTTATATTTTATCTGGAGGTTGCCTTTCTCTATTGATTTCACATCTGCCTCCTCTGGGATGCGGATTTTGATCCCTATGTTCTCAGTCTTCAGTCCTGTCATATGGATGCTTCTATTCCATCTCCAATCTCTGTCATCCATTTTCCTGCCTTCTTGAGTTCCACTCCACAGACTCTCTTCGGTTTTCTTTCCATTGTCCTTCACTAGGATCCCATCCATTTTTTATTGTAAGTGGCTCTTTTGGAGGCAGTCTAGGTTTCCATCCATCCTCCTTCTGGTCGACTCTGGTGGTATCCAGTGCACTTAGCAACTTGGCCTCATGGTCCACCCTCTTCCTCTCTGTACTGATTAGTGTCTGTTCTATCTCTTTTGGGAACCCATGCCTAGTTATCTGGTGTATTTGCATCTCAGATAATGGGTTTGCGGTCATCATCCGTAACTACGCTAATTGACAGCGGAAGAATGTTGTGAACAATTCCCCCGGTCTCCATTTCTCCTGAGTTATCTGATGCAGCGTATCTTCTTGGAGTTCCTCACTCCAATAACTGGTCCTCAAAGCCTTGTGGTACTCTGTAAATGTGGTGGGTTTCTGGAACAATGAGTTCCACCAGACTTGAGATTTGTCCTGCAAGTGACTGCAGGCAACCACTATCTTGGCCTCCTCATTCATCCTACTAAACTTGAAGTACTGATCCAGGCTTGGAGCTTTCTCCAGGGTTTCCAGTGAAAACTTGTATTTTTAGAAATTGGTGGAAGCCAATAGGATAATCCATGAGATTTCCAAGAGTCCATATCTATACATTCTCCATTGGTTCTGTGTCCTATGCCCTTTACTTTGGTATTGACGCTGTTATTGTCTGACCTACTGATCCTCTCTTCAAATTTTGCATCTAACCTTTCTATTGCCTTGACTATCCTTCCGCATGCTCGTCATCATCCTATGATCTTCTACTCTTATCACCTCCACTTTCTCTTCTTTATCTAACTTTCTTATTCTCTTCTCTGGCTGCCCTATGTCTTCCCTCAGATCAAACTCTGCTGACTCTCTATCTATACTCTCGGTCCTAACTAATTTGTCATATTCATCTGGCCCCATACCTTTTTGTTCATCCCACTTAACTTCCCTGTCAAGTCCATCTCCTGTGTCCTTTGCCTCTGATTGCTGGATGAAGTTATTTCTAATTTTTTCTATGGCTTCAGTAATTCTTTTGTTGTTGTCCATTTCTATCTGTGCACACCATTCTTCCATCATTCTCTCTTTTCTGTCCAAATATTCTTTCATGAATTGCTGTTGCTCAACCCTCATTTGTTTTAGCATATCCATTATATCACTATAGTTTATTTTATCTTTTACTTTCCTCTCCTTATCTTTATTCCCTTCTCTGACTTTCTTTTCTTGAAGGTCCATTTTAGCTTGGGACCTTGTATGCATAGATATCAATTTATTCAACCCTTGATCTGTGTTTGTTAGTATTATTTTACTGAACTCTTCTGGATAGATTTATATAAAAAAATTTCTTTCTACTGACTCTTTGCTCTTTACTTTGATTAGCTGTTTAGTTCTTTTGTTATCTGTTAGTTAGCATTTAGACTGCTAGCCAACCCAAACATCCACACTCTGGTTCACCATCTTGTTTTCCTGCCCTAGATTCATTTGACTGCCTGCCCCACCTTGATGACTGTCCTATATTTCCCCTACTTATCCAATTCTGACTCACTCTACTTCAGTGGTCTTCAACCCTTGGTCCACAGACCGGTGCTGGGCCGCAGAAGTTTTTTACTGGCCTGTGGTAGACTGGCAAAAAAAGTTAGTAATAACAGAATAATAAGAATTTAAACTTTTTATTAAGTTAATATAAACAATTTTGATTTATTTTTTCATCTCATTTTTACCCAATTAAAAAAAAAAGAAACAGAACGAAAACAAAATCTATTCAATCATACATAATTTTTTTTTTTTTTTCTAGTTATCACAGATGCTTATGGGGGGGGGGGATAAAATTAAATTTTTTATTACTTTTCTAAAAAAATTCAAAATTCAAAAAAAAGTTTTTTTTATTATACAAACTCCATATATATATATAACGCCTGCTAAGGCTAAGCAGTTTGCATCTTTAAGAAAATTTATCTATAGACTTCTGCCAGTCTGTGAAACCTTATCCTTATTTTTACCGGTCCACAGGTGTGAAAAGGTTGAAGACCACTGCTCTACTTAACTAAATGATGCACTTATATATTTTTTAAATTTAACTTAACTTAAATACTATACTTTATTCCTCTCTGTTAACAATATATATAAATAAATTTATTCTATTTGACTGTATTTCCAACAGTACACATTTCTGATATATATTTTCTAATATTACGTTTATAATTTTCGATCACTTTAAGGTTACGGCTGTTTTAAAAAAAATCATACACATATATATTTCTTTAACGTACTAACCTCCTTTGTTACACACACTATGTTTGTACTTTATTCATCACTTTACTATTTTAAAATCATACATATATATTTCCTTCCATTTAACAGATATACTTCGTTATACAGACTATGTTAGTAATTTATTGATCAAGTTATCCTCACGATTATTTTTAAAATCAGACATATATATTTTCCTCAACTTAACTAAGATACGCAACTATTTTATTATTTATCATTTATAATTTTATTTTCAGCTTAATTGGGATACGTTATTATTACATCACACATATATATCTCTTCAACTTCGCTTATAAATGTGATTATCCTAGAGTCCTACATATATATTTCTTCATTTAACTAAGTTCTGCGACTATTTATCATTTATAATATTTTATTTTCAGCTTGACTGAGATACGCTATTATTAACTCACACATATATCTTTTCACTTCACTTATATATGTGATTATTCTAGAGTCCAACATATATATTTCTTCACTTAATTTAGATCCACGACTCTTTTATTATTTAACATTTATAATTACAACCTTATTGAAACTGTTTTATTTCCTTTTTTTTTTGACTGAAACAATTTATATTTCATTACAACAATTAGATCGAGACAATGCATTTGTTCGTTGTAATTATATTAGAATCGCTTGTCTTATTTTATATACGTTACTATGAAATTCAAAGCTTTCTTAATAAAAAATAAATTCCCCCCTCTTTCTATCCTTTGTACACATTTGACATTGAAACGCATATATAAAGTCTTATAAAGTAAAAATAATTTATCCCCTTCGTCTTCACTTCTCACCACTCTAACTTACGAAGTTAATTTTATATATTTTGAAAACACATATTTTTGTTTAATTTCAAAAATATTTACGTTATCTTATAAAATTAATTCAACATGTGATCACTAATTGCACAGCAATAGAAATCCTGAACTGGCCCCCAAAATGTAACGAAAACACGCCGACCGAAAGCTTAACTTCCCTTTTATTTATATATAATGGGGAATTCTTAAAATTTAAGATCGTCCACCTTCCACTACTGCAAGAAGAGAGAACATATGGACTTAAATGAGTCTATATTTGTACTTGACTGAACCTGTAACTATAGGGGTATAGCCCCAGGTTATTTTTCCTGGTCAACTGTCTCTCGACTGCTGTAAGATTTAACAGAGTTACAGCGCTTGGGTATTTATAAATTTTAATGGGATCAAAATACTGCACCACTAGCTTCACGTGTTAATTCAGTACTCAAAATGAGTAATAATTATTTCCCAAACCCTAAGACTATATTAACTTTTTGGAGTGGCAAAGAACGAGACGAACAGATTTAAATCAATAAAAGGTATTTAATACAATAAATTAAACAATAAAAGAAATACTTTAAATCATTTGCACACAATAAAAAAAAACAGATTATATGCTATAATGCTATGAGTAAAACAAAATAAAAGATCCTATAAATGATTGGACATTTATAATCGTCATTCCGTGTATATATAAAAAAGTTAAGTAAGAGTTTGGCCATTGTCTAAATTAAAGGTATGTGCACAGGGAATATAAAATGTAGTATACATATTTACCTAGGTTATTAAGTCTCTGAATTAACTTGAAGTCTTGCTGACCACCACGTGGAATTTCTCCACTTCTTTAGCAGGGAACAGTTGCTCTTAGGTTAGATTTTGGTTGTGGGAACTCCTCCGCATTTAGAACACCAAGGACCAGGCAAAATGAACACTCCAGCACCACGCTACATCGGCAGTTGTTACATCTAGACAGGAACCATTAGAGCATAGTGAGTCTGGATCAGCAAGCGATCACGACAGCCCTTAGCCAGCCATTCTTGATGAGTCACCGATGTTAGAAATCATATCTTGTTAATTATGCCTGCTTATTATTGGAGCAGTGTTTCCACCAACCTCTCGACAAGAAGTCTCCAACTCTAGTCATACTGAAATTTTTTAATTAAAACCTTTCACAGTCCTTTGTCCTTTCGATCCTTTGTTTTCACTTTTATTCCCCGCTTTCTTTTCCTAATGCGCCTTCGGCCATTTATATAGATTTGTTTTTACCCAATCTCGTAGCACTATGTGCATTTATTTCTTATTTCAATTTTCTTACTTTTACTTAAACAGATTTTTAATAAATGTTTTTTATTTTATTTTGACAAGCATTAATTATTGCTATCTTCATCCCACTTCATACACACTCCATACACGCATTTCGTTTTATCATCAAATGTGTACTTTTTTGACCCAGATCCTTATCTTTCGGTCATGTTTTAAATTTCTATTTTACTCTTATTTAAACTCTTCAAACTTTACTTTTCTTATACATCATATTTTAGTTTGTCTTTTATTTATATCTCTTTATCACTATTAATTTTCTAATGTACAATTTCAATATTTCTAACTTTACTTATTTTTCATTTCACAAAATCTTGACTTTGGAGGGTAAAAGATAAGAATCTTTTCGATTCTAATTCCCTCTCTTTTATTAATTAAAACATTCTTTCTTCATAAATTTAAATTCTCTTGCTAGTATTCCAAAACAATATTTAATATTATTTAAATGTTAAATATCTATATGTGTGGTCGCAGTCTGTGCGATCATCACAATATATATATTTCACTCTTACTTTAAAGAGCAGACATAGATTAAATTAAATTTAAATATTTACTATAAGAATTCAATCGAAGCATCGACCTTACATAATATGCATTCGATTTTATGCCACATAAATGACTTCTAACAGTCCAGAAAACAAATTAAATTCAAAATCAGCACAGGAGTGATTGATTACACATATAATTATAACTCAAATGCAGAAAAAATATGTTCACGGGAGATATGTCTCTAAACCTGGAATAAAGTCAGAATCATCTGTGAGTGATTACACACAAAATCAAATTCAGGCATGGGAATTATATCATGGGGAAATAAACAATATATATAGAATTCAAGTGCAGTGAAAATATATCTACAAGATCAGTATATAAAATGCGCCAGCATACATGTAGTAATCTTTAATTTCAGATATGAATGTGATATTAAAAAATGACAACTTCACTAAAAGTTCTAAGCAAAATAAAATCTGCTTAGTAAATTACCTATATGTATTTGCGCAAGCTGGCTTCAGCAACACATATTCTTATATTCATTAATTATCCAAAAAAAATTTGGTTTTAGAGAACTTTTATAAAACTAAATCTTAATTAATTAGAACTACATTTTTTTTATATTCCTTTAAAACCAAATTAACTCTCTTTAGAAGAAAGATTGATTTAACATTTAATCAAACTAAATCTTTGTTATTTAAAACTCTTGAAAACTTTTTATGAAAATAAAACTGGCTTCTATTTAATTTTATTTTAACAATAACTGAACTCGTCTTGCATTGGTGGTCGAGAGGTCAGCGTGACTACCTTACAAGCAGTTGCCCGGGTTGCGGGTTCGCGTCCCGGCCGATGCTATGACACTGGAAAAAAAAAAAACAACTGAACTCGCTATAACCATCTCTTGATTACTATTTGTTATCACTCTCAAATACTCAGGGCTATATCTCATATATATATATTGCAACCTTTGGTTTTGGCAGTAAAGCCAAATGTTAAATTACAATTGCTTTTTTTTTTTTTAAATAATTTTTTTTTATAATTTAATGTTTCATTTAAACTAACTAAATTGCTTGGTTTAAGAACGATATTTTTTTTAATATGTAAAAAAAGTTGTATTTCTAAAGCTGTTTTTTTTTTTTTTATAATTAATGACAGATTAGAAAATATTATAGTTTCAAAGTTAAAGCTAAAATTTAAGTCTTTAGGTTTAAATATTGCTATTTAAATTTCTTACTAATAAAGAGCACTTTAATTAAGTAATATGTTATAGAAATGGTATATTTTCTAAATGCTAACTTTAAACAAGATAACGAAATAGTTTTGTGAATAAAATAGTTCATTTTAAATAAGTGATTATTTTAAGGAATGTATATATATGTGTGTGTGAGAGTGTACTTGGGTATCAATTTTATTTTAACTTTTTTGTTGAAAATATTTAAATATTTGCGTAGAAAATATTATAAAAGATACTGGGAACTTCAATTGTAAAAGACAAAAAAAATATGCGTTTAAAAGAAAATATAGCATAATAGTTATTTTAAGTAATATATTTTATTATGTAATAAGTTTCAATTTTTCTTTCCTAAATAATTGATTTTTAATTGCTGTCTAAACAACTTATGCAACCAAGAATCTCAATTTCACTTGTCAAATATCAGTCACGATAAATTGACTGATACATGCACACATTGCTTACTTGTATTCTTGATTTCACTTGGTTTACTTTTTTTTTTATTTTTTAGAAAGTTTAATTATTTACAAACTATTATTGTTTTGTTTTAAATAATGCATAGCTAATTTAAATTGTAATCCATACTCAAAGGTTAAACTGAGAGCTACCAGAAATACTTTAAAACTACAACTTAAAAGAAATAACACATTGGAAATAATAACTAACAATTTATTTAAAAGTAACTCGTGTCTATTTGTATTTTTCACTGTGTTGAAGTCATCATTGTGTAGTAAGAACTTTTCTCAATTTTAATTTTACTAACAGATTGTACAATCATTTAAGAATTTTATCTTTAGGAATATCAATACTGTTAGTGACTTTACCTTGTTTTAAGCATTTTTCAGTGACTCATAATGCTACACTACGACTTAATTTGAAATAAATGCATATTAAAAAGAGGGGTGTTATTGGAATTTTATATTTTATTACAAGAAAGACAATTTAATTCTGTGTTAATAAACCTTTCTTATTATTGCCATTATGGAACTTTATTATTATCCTATACAATTCTAATCAATTATTATAAGGGAAAAACTCTGCATACAATATTAAACTAATATTTATGACGATTTAAGTAAAATGTTTAAAAGTTAAATTATCTTAAATATTTTTGCTTCCCTAAAGTGACATTTTGCCGACTTCATTGTTAAAAAAAAAGTTGAATGAAATTATTTATTAGAAATAAATAAATTGCTTGAATTCACTTTTATTACTGAAAATAAACTTTTATAATGTTCTTTAGTATCAATAATTTTTTATTTAGGGATAATTATTTTGTTTTCAAAATTATTGTCATTCTCTGATATAGGAATAAATAATTTATTATAGAACTGAATTTCAAATGCTGTTGAATATGTCTCATAATAATATTATTATATAGAACCTGTTCTATTTATTATCATTATGGATTAATGCTATTAAACCTGCTCTAAATGCTTCTGAATATGTTTTATATTTATCATTATGGTTAATGGATACTGTTGACTTTAAGAACCTGCTCTGAAATGTGAATTTATTTTAAGCATTAAAAAAATGAATCCTTTGGGATTGTACTCTTCACTGGTGTTTTCCAATAATTAATAAATGAATATTGCGAAATATTTGAAGTTGCATCATTATTTTCATTAATGCTTTATTTAAATATATCTCTAGAAGACTTGAATGCTCATAAAATGTGTGTGGGGATTTATTCAGAAACTACTATTATTAATAATATTACTCTTCAAATTGCTATACACCTGAGTCTCTTTTTGTGTGGATTTTTTAATGCGATTTTGAAGTTACGCAATTCATGTTTCTTCTTAATATCTTTTTATGGAGTTTTCTATTATATGATAAAGAAGTTCATATTTCACTTAAAATCAGGATTTCCCCATTTTATATATTCACATTATATGTTACATACTTTAAATGCCTGTTGGGAAAAGGTTTGGCAATAAATTTAGATGCTGTAGAAGATTTAGAAAAAGATAATGAAGCAGAAGTGGAACCTCTTCATTTCACAGCAAAAATGATTCGAGAAAGTCTTCAACTTTCTAATCAATTGGACTATCATTTTCTTGTTAATGACATGAATTATGAATGAGCACCTAAATTCCAATGAGAGCTAAATAGTTGTATGTCCGGATATCGTGAGCTTCATAAACAATTAATAAAATCATCATTCCAATGTTTAATCACTGATTATATTGTCAACAGAAAACCATTAACTTTTAGATTGAAAAATGTTTTATTGACTGAGTGAATTAAAGTTTTACACTTTTTATTGTTTCAATTAAAGAATCAGCAGTAAAAATATATTCATCTTTTAATATTAAATTTGTTTGTAAAAAGCAAATTAATAATTTGTCAGATTATGAAAGTGAATGAAAGTTTTTTCATAAAAAAATTTCTATTTATAATTATAAAAATATTCTATAGCAAAGAACCTAAAAAGAACATTTGTAACCTATTAGAAAATGCTGCATACATCGTTGATTTCTTTCTCAATTTACATTCATGTAAAAGTTAAGAATTTTCTAAAATCTTAAACAAATTTTTCTAAAATAATTATATTTTCAGCATATTTTATCAAAATAATTTATAATATGTAAAAAAAATACCCTAAAATATACATTTTCATTTTGAATATCAAAACAAAGAACTTGGAACTGTCAAAATTCCTGTCAAGTGCTCCCTTTGGTTCAAAATGAGCAACAACAAATCAGCACCTTATAGTACATTTTAAGATTTAAAACATGATAACATAAAAATTGAGTTTTAGAGTGACTTGAAACCGTGAATGAAAATTTTGTTGATGCACCTGTTTGGTTAATTAAACACAGTATGAGACTGAAGTTGGTGCTAATTGTATTTCCTCTTGTAATGTATCTGATTTCTTATCGGTTTACAAATGTACCCACATATTGTCAAATAGCGATAATGATTAAAATATGTATGAAAAAATGAAAAATAAATTACACATAAAAACATATTGTTTTGAATAAAATTAAATAGTTCATAAAAAAGTTTGTCTTGTGTCAATTTTTTTTAAATATTTGAAATTTTTTATTAGTCATACTTTATTTGCTTTTTTTAAATATGAATTTTAAAGTAATTCTTCCTTATTGCTTTGCTTTTATGCAATTTTTGAAAATTATGGAATGTATCCCACATTTTTTAATGTAAGTATATTTTTGGTAATTTCTTTTATGCTGATTTTTTGCAGAACCTATCTACTGCATAAAAAGAGACCCAGGTGTACATCTAAATGTCATTTAATATGTTTTAATAAATAAATAAACTTTCATCATTAGTTAAATTGTAAATTTCAGTAACAGTCTCCTGCTAATTATAGAAAAAATTAAATCTGATATTAGAAAGTTGAAGTTTAGATATTATCAAGAATTTCTTAGTGATAAAAATATTTCTTTGAAATGGATGACAATAAATTCGATTAAAAAATCTTCTCCTAATTGTATTAAATATAATGAAAATTTAATTGAATTACAAAATAATGAAAAATATTTAGCTGATCAGTTTAATGAGTATTTTGCAAATTTATTAATGCATGATGTGCCTGAACAGATTTTGTCTTTTTATTCATGTTTGATTTCTTTTTTATATTTTGATGTTTCTGAATCTCAGTTGTCTGTAGCAATTGATAATTTAAAAAATGTCAGTTCTTTTGGATTAGATGGTATAACACCTAAGATGCTTAAAGAAAATAAGGTTGCATTTTTGCCTGTTTTGGTTCATTTATTTAATTTATCTTTGCATTCTGGATCATTTCCAGAATGTTTGAAAGTTAATGTTATTACTCCTATTTATAAAAAGGTTGATTCTACTTTTATGGTTAATTATAGGCCAACTGCCATTATTTCTAAATTATTGGAAATGATTGTTAAGTATCAAATGTTGTCATTTCTGTTTAAAAATAAAATTTTATCTATCAATATGGTTTTCTTCCTGGTAGAAGTACATTAGATGCTTTAAAATATCATGATCATTATTTAACATCTTTATTAGATCATGAACTTAAAACATTGGCTATTTATGTTGATTTATCTAAAGCATTTAATTCTGTTAATCATAATATTTGATAAATCATTGCTATTTGTTTGGTTTTTGTGGTTCTATTGGTAGTGGATTGGAGAGTTATTTAAAAGATAGAAAACAGTTTATTAATATTTATGATATTGTCAGTGATGTGGTTTTGTTAATTGTGGATTTCCACAAGGTTCAGTACTTGGTCCACTACTGTTTTTAATTTATATTAATGATTTATTATTTTCACTGAAATGACATTCTGAAGATTTTTGTTTTTGATGATGATATTGCTTTATCCTGTAATGCTGTTTTTATAGTCTTCTTGACAAAATAGTAAATGAGATTTGGATTCAGTTGGTAAATGGCTGGCATATAATTTGTTGCTGGTCAATTTAGATAAAGCAAAAGGCATTCTTTTTTTTTATAAGTGTATTTTTTTCTCTCTTAAGATTAAAATTTGCTGTAAGTATATTTTGAATTTTAATAATATATGTACTTGTAAGAATATTCATTTGGTAGATAATTATTGTTATTTGGGAATATATACTGACTCCATATTGTCCTGGACAAATCATATTACCTATCTTTGTCAATAGTTATGTAATTTAAGTTATATGTTTTATTATTTAGTTAAATTTCTTCCTAGGTCAGCTCTTATTTTTATTTACATTGCCTGTTATCAGAGTATTTTATGTTATAATATCATTATTTGGGATAATGCTTCTCCATATATTTTATCTTCTTTGCATGTTTTACAAAATTATACTTTGCACATTGTCTTTGGTAGAACTCATTCCTCTTCTGTTTGAGATATTTATATTGAGTTTGGTTTATTTGATGTAAATCACTTATATCAATATAGAGTTATTTTTGATATTTTTTGTGCTAAACTTTTTCTGAATTCTAGAGTTTATGTTCTAAGTCCTAATCTTTCTAATAAATTTCAATTACCTTTACCAATTTTTTAAAGGAATCTAGTAGAAAACGATATGTCTATTCTGGTTCAAAGTTATTTAATAAATTTATATATGAATGTTCAATTGATCTGAATAATATTTTTTTATGTATCTTTCAAAAAGTATTTATATCAATGGTGGTATAGTATGTATTAATTTTGGTGTTTATTTTATTTATTTATTTTCTAAACTGTTCTTTTACTATTTGAGTTTTTGGTTATATTTTTATTTTATTTTTATTTAATTTATTATTTTTACATGTAAATTCCACACAGAAGATTTTTCTTGTTTGGAGTTTTTAAATAATTATGTACTTTGTTCTATTTTATAGTATAAATTGAATTGATGATGATGATGATGATGATGATTATTATTATTATTATTATTATTATTATTATTATTATTATTATTATTGTTGTTTCAATGATAAACTATTTGACTTAGAGAGTTAGAAGTTTTACATAGCTTAGATTGCTGTGTTTACATGGGCAATCTGTAATTATAGATTTACATATATAAAAGTTGATTTATTGGTTTACACAGGATTGCAAAAAATTTTATATATTGTGGATAAGTTACAAGGAATTTACATAGTTTGGAGTTCTGTGGTTACATGAGTAATCCATAGATGTAGATTTACATATGTAAAAGTTGATTTATTGATTTACAAAATGTTACAATAATTTTTTCATGCTGTGGATTAGTTACAAGGGTTTTATATGGCATAGATTGTTGTGGTTACATGGGCAATCTGTAGTTGTAGATTTATGTATGTGCAAATTGATTTATTTATTTACATAAGATTACAAGAATTTTTATATGCTGTGGATTAGTTACAAGGATTTATTATAGTTTGGATTGCCGTGGTTACACAGGCAATCTGTAATTGCAAGTTTACATATATAAAGTTGTTTTATTGATGTACACATGATTGCATAAATTTTACATGCTCTGGATTGCTTTATCTACAAATGCAAGCCAGGTTTATTTTTAAGTGGTTGGGTTTTCACTAACATAAGTGAGGATCTATCAACTTCCATGGTAGTGTGGCAATTATCTGTGAGACCCACATGTGTGCTGGCTTTGTCTCCATATTGTTTCCCTGTCAGGCTTAAGTTTTGAGTACTTTTGGAGCATGATAAACTAGAGCTTTTTAACTTGGTTGTGAACAAATGAACTGTTGCTGCTTTGGACATTGAAACTTTGTGCTGATATTATAGTTAACAGATACTGGTCATGGGTGAGTGTATTTGTTGCTTATAGGAGGAAGATGTTGATCTATGGAGGCAGGTAATAGACATTTAGCATACAGAGTCCATGTCCAGCATCAACAGGTCAACCACATCTGTTTTTGGTTTTTTAAGTTTCAGAGTCTTTTTCAGGCGTTGTCCAGGCTTTCTTTTTGTTTCATTAAAAAATTTGGGAGAGGGGGGAGGTAGATGGTTGGTATTATAACGATCCGGAGAATTTGACTTAACGTAATTTACACTACAGGGCGCCACTAGGCATTTGAACCTAGAAAATTTATAAAGTAGGCAGATACGTAAGTCAAAAATAATAATTTTTTTTTTAATTTAATATATTTTGATTCTGGTCATTAGCCCATTGTCACTAGCTCAGTGGAACAGCAGAGATTTATATTTCATAAATTCTTATCTAAGAATAATTTTTTAAAAAAGAATAAAATAAGCCACTGCCAGTAATTAACATACAAACATTTATTTACGCACATATATATAAAATTTAACATTATTATTTTAGCATATTTACTTAGTATCAAAAACAGGTTTATTCAACTATGTTTACAATAAAGAAAAAATTATAAAATAACATTAAATTTTGCAATACATTTATAAACCATTAAATTACTTAATGTCCAATATTAATAAGATTCCATGTGGAATTTGCTATTAGGTGAGGAGCTAACTTCAAATCTCTTTCTTTGATATCTTTTAATTTTTGTAAAAAAATTAATGTTGGATCAGGTATAACAGACTTGAAGATTAGGAAGCATCTGACAAACCATAGACAGAAAGTGATGAAAGTTGCACTTCTTATAATTGCAAAATCCCCATAAGCAAAACCTTTTATGAGTGTGTTGATAATTGGATGTTTTGGTGTATAAATTTTATTAATCAATATTCTACAGCCCTGAAGAGAGGAACAATCGTTGAAAATGTGAAATATGGTATCATCCTCCCTATGGCAGAGTGAGCAAACAGGGTCCAAAGATGAAAAACCTCTATACATCACAAGAAAGTGGCTTGTTGGAAGGGCATTGAGATTTAGCTTTAGAAGAAAGTCCAAATATTTTGGCTCTAGATTACATCTTTTATATTTCTTTATAATGGCAAAGTTTGTACAGGTGAGAATGCTATGATCTGGAATAATTGTTGAAAAAAAAAGAAGATAGGCATCCCAACAACGAAGTTTCGTTGGTTTTATTTGAGTTAAAGGTGTGAGAATTTTTGCAATGTCAATTAAGACTTTTGTCAGCCAACCATCATTAATTGGAGGTGGAGTATCTGTAGGATGAATAGATAGAAAAGGTGAGTCATCAGGAAAAATCTCATTAAGTCTTGTAATGAGGTTATTTGATTTCTGTAGACAAAGAACATGAAGTGAATGCAGTGACAAGCCATTAAGCATATTTACTTTAACATTATTTTTAACTTTTATTTTAGATTTCAATTTCAATTTTAATTTTTATACTATTATAAGTTTGCACAGATGGATTTATAAAAGTTTGTTTTATAAATGTTGAGTATAGATCGGTTACATAGATTACACGGTCAAAAACATTTCAAAGTAAACATAAACAATAAAAATATAAAGTCATTGATGGAAATGCAGAGGGGAATTTATAAGAAACCCAATGGCATTCATCATAAGATGCCACAAGACACCAATAACTTAAAAGACATCCAACATAAATACAGCTTAGATACCGTAAGATATCAGTATTTACCGAATGTCTATACATTTTGATCAAATATGAAAACCAAAAACATAATTAACCGGTAACAAACCCATGCAAGCATCTATACCCAACTTAAACTTAAAGTATTTTTATTTAGAGTCTCAAGTATGAATAGACTACATAGATTTGCATTTGAAAAGAAAATATTCTATCCTTATTTAACCTTAGGCCAAAAGTTCACAGTCAAACCGGCATCAATCCATCTGATACATTGATGTATTCAATGTAGCATGAAAATACAACAGCACAATACACTATACTGTCAGGAATGGACATCTGGACAGTATAGTTAGAGAAGACATTGACTCTTGTCCAATACAGGAATATTACATCTGTATGGCAAGAAGAACAATAAAATAAAAACTCCATAGGAAGGGACCGTGGCCCTTTTTGCCAACTTACAATCCCATCTATAGGCAACAAGGTTTTGTGTGGCATATAAAACGATTCTGTCTGTAGTGAACCTCATACTACATCTACTAATTACACCAATATATCCAATCCATTGACCTAATTCAACTACGAAACAAATAACCTAAGATTATTCTCCCCTAATATAACTTTACAAATCTATATAGCCATTCATGCCCGACTTAAATTTAACATTTATATAATTTAATTTATCGCAAAACAAAAATTATAAATAAAACTTAAAGAACAAAAAAAAAAAAAAAAAATGGAAATGATTTAAAAAAAAAAAAAAAATACATCAAATAAAATTATAACTAATTAATAAATAATTTATTTTGGTCAGATAGGAATCTATTTCTATTTTTTTTAAATACAGGGAAAGTTTATATTTTAAAGTTCTTAATGTTTTCAAATGTTCATTAATTATATATTTCTTACTGTTTTGAAAAATGTCCGTAGTCTCTGATTTTTTGTAATGGAAGATGTTAATTCCCATGAAGTCATAAGGAGATCGGAGTGCAGTTAACCATTGGACCTTTATGGTTGATGGTATTCTTCCAGGCCTTGATGCCCTGTGGTCCGCAATATTGGAAAACGATGTTTCATTTTTTTGAACAACTGAAGGAATTGAAAGTGCGTCTTTCAATCCCTTCTCCTCCAACCCTCTCCAACTTAACACATATCTGTCCTCTCTCAATAATAATTAAACCAATCATTTCCAAACTTTTCCTTTTATATTAATTTTAAGGATTCAATTGACATTACATCATCAATGTGATGGTTCTTTCACTGAGGTCCGATTCCATTGTTTTCTCCCCTATCTGACTGTTGCTTATACATTTGAAATGCCCAAGGGCTCGCTTTCTAATTAAAATAATCAGTTCCATTTTTCGATAACATTAATTAATTTATCTACATTCTTGAAGATATATTTTTATCTTCAATTAAATCTTTTTAAGTTTTTGCTTTTAAAATACTTTTTCTATTTTTAATAAAGTTTTATTTTAATAATTTTTTTTCATCTGTGCGATTTTATATATATACGAGTTTAAGATAGATTTTTTAATTTTCAATTTTTAATTCTTAAAAAAGAAGTTTTTATTTGCGAACTTTTATTCTTTTCATGTTTACTAATAAAAAACAATGTAACATCATCTGTGCCCATTACAGTATAGGTGGTAAACATGAAGAAATTGTCTCATGATATGTGCTGAGGTTTTATTATGAATAGTCTGGTCATTTTCATGTGTATGATTATAAATAAGAGCTTCTGGGGCAGTATTATTTGTGACAGCTTTGACTTTGATTGTCTCATTATTATTATTATCATCATCATCATCATCATTATTATTATTATTATTAGATGTAATAATAAATTTCATGAATCATGTGTAAAATCTAATGGGACAATATTGCGTAAAAATGAAATAGATATGGAATCTTATATTTGTAAGAAATGTGATCATAATTTAAGTATTGGTAACACAATGGAAGACAGTGGAAATAAAATGGAGGATATTGGGTTAGAAGTAAATGCATTCACAAGAATTGGAAATTTTTGATGGACAAAATTTATTGGAAAGTGAAGGTAATGACATTTGTAAATGAATAGAAATTAATGGTATATCTAAGGAGATTTTAGAAATTGTAAACAATCATAATTTTGATAGAGGAAAAAAATCTAACAAAAATTGATACTAATTGTTTATCTTGTAAAGAAATTAGTTTTTTATTGAATAGAATTTTAAATATTGTTACAGACTTATCAAGTGAAATTAAATTATTGAAAGAAGAAAATATTATGATAAAAACATATTAAATATATCAGTTAATAATTTGGATACAAATCAAAATAGTGATTATGGAAGCACAATTGTTGATGGAAATTTTGTTGTTTTAAACAAAGAAAGTAAAGTTGGTGAACTTATTATTGCTGATTCAAATTTCTCTCCTCTATTTAAAGTGAACAGGATTTCAAGTAAAAAAATATATAAATTATAAAAGCAATCAGATACTAAATCTAATTTTAAATTGAATGAACAACAGAATAAAGTAATTAAAATGAAAGTTGGTCAATCAGATAAAATAAATAAAATGTCACATGATCATGATTTTAGACCTACCTGCTCTATTGGATTTAATGAATCATTTCAGATTTCTAATAAAGATGAAATATCTAAAAAATCATATGCCTTTTGTTTGAAAGAATGAGTGGATAAAGAAAAGGAAAGTTATAAAACTGTGTTTTATGGAAAGAATAAACAAAAAAATGTTGAAAATGTAAATATTTCTCCTATTATAGGTAATTAAGTTAACCATGCATTGAAAGCTATTAAGACAAGCATGAAATTAAAAAATTTTTAAAACTAGAATGGATAATGATAGTTCTGCTGAAGATGTGATTGTACATTTGAAAAATAATTTAAATATAAATAATGTGTGTTATATCTTTAATAATAGGTGTAAAAATATTCTTCATTTTATTTATCTATACAAGAATGTGAATCTGATGAAATTAATGCTAGTAATATTTGACCTGTGAGTGTTGTGGTATTGCCCTTCCATAGTAATTTAAATATTTAAGAAATCTTAATGCTGTTTTGGTTAATAGTACACAGGATATTATATTATGTTAATAAGACTATTGAAGAAGAGAGTGAAGATATTATATTGACTGATAGTCTTGATGAAAATAGCATTACAGTGCATGATATAATGCAAAATGGCCCATGTAATGAAAAGCAATTCATGAATTGTTATTATCAAAATGTACATGGTCTTAAAGCTAAGACAATTGATTTTAAATATGAATTGTTATTAAATGAATATGATATTATTTTTTTAACAGAGGCTTGGTTAAAAGAAGAAATTGATAATGTTAGTATATTTGATGATAGGTATTGTGTGTATAGATATGATAAAAATTATAATAATGAAACAAGAGGAGGTGGTACATTCATTGGTATTAAAAAAGATATAAAGCATAGATAGATATTTATTAATAATAACATTAATACCTGTTGAATTGAAGTTGGTTTAAAAAATAAAAATAAAATATTGTAAGATACTATATAGCTTCAATGTGCTTTGCCAATGAATGATTTAGATGTATATTTGATTAAGGTTGAGGATATATTGGTGAAATATAAATATGATATTATAGTTGGGGATTTTAATGGAGTTGATTATTCACTACATAGAATTAAGAGTTGGTTAAATTAATTCAACTTAATAATTTTATTAATTTTAGGGGTGGTATGTTGGATTTATAGTTTAGCACTAAGGATGATTTGAAATGCAAAGAGACTGATCAAGCTCTTTTGCCTCCTGATCCTTATCATTTACCTTTGGAATTTGTAATAGATGGTTCTCATGAACATATAAATAGTAAGAGGAGATTACAAACATGGTGACTATTATGATCTTTATAAAGCTTTTGAAGATGTTGATTGAAATGTAATTTTGATAGAAAATGATCCAAATATAGTTCCACATTTCTTTGAAGCAACTCACTTTATTCTTGATCACATCAATAATAGTAAATGGGAAGAATACATCTTCTACAGTCTTTTTAAATGTTTTAAATAAGATTGCTCTATAAGTAGCTTCTATTTCTGCTTCAAAATCATATTCCCTAAACTTTCTCCTAACCCTTTTCATTATTTCAAATTCATGTTCAAAATGAACAGTTACTTTAATCAATTTATTTTTAATCTCTTGTGGAAACTTGTTTACATTATTTCCTGTCTTTAACTTATACCTTTTTATATATTTTGATCTTCATGCTCTAATTTCTTCCCTACCCTATTTATCTTTATACAATCTCTGCCCATTTCTATCTTTATTTCCAGCTTATCTGTTCTAACACTATTTGGTTTTAATTCATCTTTCATATCTTTTTCCACCTCAACTTCCATTTCTACTTCCTGACTTTCTTTAGTCAGATCATTCTCTACAGCCTCCTGATTTTTCTCAACTCTTTCCCTTATTTCTTTCCTCATTCCTTTCATTTTCTTTATCATTTCCTTCATAAACTCTTGTCACATTTCCAGTAACTCATGTTTTATTTCTCTATGGTCTTTTATTATCTCAATCATAATCTTCATCATCATCTGGGTCTCTGACAAGGAAACTGCTGTCAACTACTTGAGTGTTGCAACTTGTTTACAGAAAAAATGAGTGTAGATTTCTCCATTCACTCTAGAATATACTTGCTATGACATTCTCTTAAAGATACTGTTGTCTCTCTTCACTCCAAAAACTGTGCATGATAAAGTAACTAATCTCCAAATGTCTGCAGATTTGTGCTTGAAGTATGCCACCAATATTTGGCTGCATCCTGTAAATGGTTACAGGAAACTGCAATCTTTTCTTGTTCCTGCCATTTATGAAATTGAAACATTTCTTGGAGGTTTTCAAGATGTGCAACTGAGTTCAATATCATCCCTGAAATTTTTTATCTGGATTGATATTATAACTATAGGATTAATTTGTCTATCCTCTACTCTATTTCTGACTTTTCCATATTCACATCTATTTTCTCCTTGATGTCCAACTTCTTTAGCATCTGATCTATTCTTTTCTTAAAGTAAAGCATATTTTACTGACCTGTTGCTTTTATTTTCCGATGAGTGTGTCCTTCCATCTTAGCACCTCTTATCATCTCTATCCTCTCTTCCTATTGAAAATAACTCAAAATTTATTTAATCCCAAACTCAACTTTATATTCTCAAATTTAAAAATTTTCACTTTAAAATATATTACTTAATATTTATTTAACACTTTTTTACTTTCAAAAAAAAAAAAAAAACTTTTTTTTTATGAAAATCCAAAAGAAAAACACTATTTGACTGTTTATTTAATTATTCATTTGAAAAAGATGAACCAACAGCTCCAACAATACATATCACAACTAGCACAAGCTGATCCCTAATACTAAATCTTGCCTCACTACCACTAAAATATTCCTCAACCATCTGAATAAAATCTCACATGGGTTATTAATTTGAGGCCCTATGTTGGTAGTGCTAAAATTTTAATATTTGTTGTAGTAGTCACTTCAATCTTCTTTTGATCACCGAGAGCACCACTAGATCATGGTGATCCAAAAGTTAATGATGATGAAAAATGCTACCAGCTAGACTCAGGGAGAATAACTTTAATATTGTTCAGACAATTGAGAAGAGAACACAGAGACAAACATTAACCCAAAATATTGATAAATAATTTTAACATTTATTAAATTAAAAAAGAAAAAAAAATCTCAGGCAAACAAAAGTATGGAAGTTTGACTTAGATTTCTCTGGT
This sequence comes from Epiperipatus broadwayi, assembly GCA_028023455.1. NCBI lineage: Eukaryota > Metazoa > Onychophora > Udeonychophora > Euonychophora > Peripatidae > Epiperipatus > Epiperipatus broadwayi. The sequence continues at coordinate 4,712,529 of JAQFVV010012444.1, read as the reverse complement.
GGATTTATCAGAGAGTGTATGGGAAGGTAACATTAAACACCCTGGCAGATAAGTTCATTTTCTCATCTAAGAATTGAAAGGGATTTATGTTTTCCTGCTAGTGATTTATATAACCAAATTCCAGTTTTCCTTTATTTAAAGATTTCAGAAGAGAACAATCGACAAAGCAGCACAGAGTGATCTTTTCCTACAACCTGACAAAATGCTCAGGATTATAAGTGTCACTTTCCTACAAACACTCAATACAGAACACCTTTAAGCCCATCAATAAAAAAAGAAAAGATTATGGTATTACATAATCTGAAACATAGGAAAATCAAAATCTCTACTGACAAAAAAAAACAGAACAATATACTTGATAAAACATATCTAAAAGATTTGTGATCTGCATGAAATGCAAACCATGATTGTCTAAATTAATTATAATGAACGAATAAAGAACAGGTGAGTTAAAAAGAAAATTATTAATATCTTCCCATGCATTTGTCAAGGGTTAAAACACTAAGTATATAAAATATAAACTCACAAAACACTCTTGGATAAATAAATTTAAAATATGAAATCTTAAAACTAAGACTTCAATACACGTACCAATAAGATAAATACATAATAAAGTAATCAGTGATATTTAAAAGAGTATGTAATACTTATTATAGAGACAGATTTCTTTTTAGATTAAGCTGAGACTTTAATGTAGAGATTTAGCAAGAGATTTAAGCCTTGGTTATAATATGAAAAGGTGAGTTTATATTGAGGCATAATGTTCTGTCTGGCTGATTTCTTCCAGCAGGGTAACACATAGATTATTTATATGTAGAGTTCATCTCAAAGGTTTTGCTTTCCATTTACTTATCCATTCGGGAATCTGAAGGTAATTGTTGGGATCAGTTCTAGACTAGGCTTTTATGTCATGTTCTTGAAGGCACAATTATGGAGCTCCAGGCTTTGTTTAGCACTGCATATTTTTAGGAAGGTTTCTCATAGTGTGTATTTTGGAATGGTGACTGGGTGGTCACTACTAGCATGGCAAATAGTGATCAGTAATATTCCAATCACTAAAATATTATATCAGCAGTTGTGATGTAAGGTGTGATTAGAAATCTACAAAATATAGGGCATTCACCATCCATGATTAGCAACTCTAAGAGTTAGCACAGCAAAGCAAATAAAAACCTAAATAATAAATCAGTCAAAAACCTGGGGCTATTTATGTGAATTGTTATCTCCATGTAATCTTCATTTAAAATATTTTGACCAGGGTAAATCTCTATCTCCCATTTAATTTTAATTAAAAGATAACATCTGATCAGAGCTCTTATCTTATTCAAAATTAATTCTAAAAAAATGAATAAGAAAATAAGTCTCAGCTTTTAAAAATAGATTAAAATCAACAAAATAAAAAGAAACTTTGTGTGCTTTTAATTACTATGATGAAAAAAAAAACAAGCATCAAAAGAAAATTATTTTAAACTAAAATCTATTGAAAAAGTAAAATCACAGAATTTTAAAATATAAACGAGTGTGCATTATTGCATGTACTCATAATACATAAAAAAATAACCTACAAAACTTTTAAACTAACATTTATAAATATAAATGTTAGTTTTAATTTCTTGATGGTACTTTTGAAGTGGATAAAGCATATGGGTCAATATATATTGTACCTATATTGATATAGGCACATATAATTTTTATCTAAAATTATTATTAAAGTAATCTTTCGTAAAAGAAAAACATAAAATTAAATGTTGAAGAGTTTATTCAGTTTGTTTTAGAAAAGATGGGAATTAAATAGTTTTTATTAGTATTCGTAAAAATATAAATATACAAATCTCTTTTCATTCAAGTTTGGTTAAGGAAAAAATAATGTTAAAACTAAATAGTAAATTGTATTAAAAATATATATGCATATATATGTACATTTGTAAATAGAATAAATGTTATTATAAAGTTAAAGAAGATTATTATTAAAAAACACGACAATGGCTATTAATAAAATATAAAACATCTCTGCATGGCTATTACTAATTAAGCAATCTTCCAAAACACGTTTATCAAAGGATTAATTGATAAGAAATTCGACAACAGATCTTTGCCGGAGATATCAGAAAGACAACACGTTGCAGATATAAATAGACCTTTTTTTATCGGACAGTCATTCATTCCACAAATTAATTGAGTTGAGACAATCAGTTCACAAAGTTATTGAGAGAGTGCAGTTTGGAAATTAATTGAGTCAGTTAATAAGCAAAATGCAGTGCTGAGAATATTTTGGAACGCACGTTCACCTCCAGCCCAGATGTCCGATGAAAACAGCAGATCTGCCCGTGAAATAATGTCAGCTTAACATCGTAGAAAATCTCCGTCCGTATCTAATTGTCTTCGATAGTAATAATCGTGAAAATCAGGAAACTCAGCAAGGAAACATCCCAGCTGGCTGGAAGCATTCATACTGGAAGCATTCATACTGGAAACATTCATACTGGAAGAAAACAGAGTGTTAAATCTACGTTCAAAATCCTAGGTAAAACATTTGCTTATTTTCGTTTATACTGTAATAGCCATTGCATTTCATTAATTCGTGCGAATCCTCCAAGAGTCTAATTATATGAACTCGATATCATACATAAATGAACTATTGATATGTGTGTAATTAAATTTCAAATGCTATGTAGTCCTTTATTATCATTATTATGTGTGTGCATTAGTTAATATGTGCGTGATTATTCTACCAATATTTATTAATGAAATTAGAGTGTTCTGTTATTGAATCTATAGAAATATTTAGACTATTTAGAAATGTTAATTTAAAATATGCGTGTGTTTTATTAGAATTATAAAATGTTTAAATTTAGTAAATAAATGTTAGTTAATAAATTATCTTTAAAATTAAACTTTATTTGTCGGTCAATTCCTTTTAACAATTCCTTTTTATCAATTCTTTTACAATTCTTTTTATAAATTCTTTTTAACAAATTCTTTATCAAGTCTTTTAACCACTAATTAAGTATAATCTATTAGTGATTACAAACAGCTGAGCTAGTCGTGGATTTAGGCGTTGGGTTAGTTGCCACTATTCAAAGTGCGTTGTCTATTCTTTTAGAATAAGCAGCTGGCGCCCATGTTTATACACAAACAAAAAAAGTGCTTTGAGCTTGGTGTTGAACTCAACAGTCGAGAAGAAGTTATGTCCTGGAAATGTAACGTTAGTTATATACTTTATAGCTATCGTTTGGGCATACATACTCTCCGAGTATGTTCTTCTCTGCCTAAGAGGCCGGTGTTTCGAATACACATATTCAAATACGGTTCAATATATATATATTGTAACCTTTCTATTTGGTACATTATTGTATGGTTGTTATTAATGTCAATTTTTATTTTTTAAAAAATTAAATTTTATGTAATGACTGATAAAAATCTATTATTTAATTTATAGAAGTTAAATTAATGGTCATAAGTGCTAAATTGAGTTAACTTTAGATAGTTATATTTCTATAAGATATAAGTTTGAGCTATAAAATGTACTATTTATTGTTAAAATAAAAAGTAAATACTAGTTCAAATAATGTAAAGTATTTTTAATTGATAATTATGATGATTAAAATTAATATTAAAACTGTTGCTTATTTGTTATTTTAAAATCATTTAATTAATGATAAATAAATGGGGAATAAGATGTGTATTAATGGATGTGCACACACATTTATTTAATTATAAATAAATTTATTCCCTGTTCTTCAGTAGTTAAGTTGTTAATTATATAAATAATAAATGTTACTTTTAATTATGTAAATTTTATAAAAGTTTATAAAATCAATAATTAGAATAATAACATAAATTATAAAACTTAGATGTTAAAATTTGATTTTTAATAAAGATCATTATCTTATTAAAAGATAATTTAAATTTTGCACTATTAAAATTAATAAATATTGATTTAATAATATTAGTTTTAATTCTTTTTAAAGTTGTAGACATTAATATTCATTTTAGATCATTATCTGAAGGTAATTAACCAATCAGATATTGCAAAATTTAACCTATAAATAGAAGATAAGGGGGCAATTTGGGGAAATAATCAAGAAATCTTTAATGAAGGAAACCGTATTTTCTTTATCTAAAAATTTTAAGTATAAATTTATTAAAATTTTATTATTTTAGTAGTAAAAGTTAATAATAATACTTCTAAACACATGGAATTCATTTTAAGCAGTTGTTAATTAATTTCATTATGAAATAAGAAGTAAACTATCCTCGTTGGTGCTCTACATATGCTAACTGCAAACTTATGATAATAATTGGAAGTGAACTTCTCTCACTTGAATAAAATGTACTTCAACAAGAGAAACTACATATTACTAAACCTTTTTTCTACTTAAAACAAAAGGGAAATTTAAGACATTTATTTCTTAATAATTTTTATGTGCCTTATGATAGAAAACATTATCTGCTAAATCTTATCTTTGATAATGATAGAGATAATTACTTATATGCATTAAGATAGTTGATATTAGAGATATAAATTTATCTAAGACATTATTAAGATGATAATTGCCTAACAGAAGGATATGATGCAGCTTAATTATTATTGAAAAGTTTATAGTTACTAACTTTAATATCATTAGGTAATTGTCATTTATTAACTATTTTGATTATTGAATTATTCAGTATATATATGATATATTATCCGGGTTCATCCATGAGTGATTTATGTATTTATATAATATATACTAACTTTTAGTACAATAAATCATACATGGCTGAATCTGAATAATATATCATTTATATTTGTAGCCCAAGAAAATCTTCATTTTAATAGATATATATTGACATGTGTGCATCCTCCCATACATACATATATATATAGAGAGAGAGAGAGTAAAAAAGTAAAGCATATATAAATAGCCAGTGAAGGACAAAGGCTCCTCCCAGAAGCTCATCATAGTGAACAGTTAATGAAAAGGCAATATCCTTATATCTTCTTTACTTTTTTTGCATTTATCTTCATATATTCATATATACTAAACATTTTTTATGATGTCCTCTTATACACTTTAATGCAATCTTTTTTTATATAATTCCTTTTTTATTTTGCTTGCAGTTTTGACTGTCACGCAATCTTCATCAGAGATACAACATTCAAACATATAATCATATAATTATTTAATCATTATTTTATATACATATATATATTATATTGTTATTCATAATCATATTTAACTTTAACTTTATAGCTTTGCCTCTCTTATTTCTTACTTATATTTTCTTATTATATTTTTTACTTATTTTTACTTTCAATTTATTCTTAATTTTTATTTTATTCTATCTTATCTATCATTCCACATTTATTCTATATCACTATAACCATTCCTTTTTATTTTTTATATATACTTATTACCTAATATCTTTTACTATTTTCTATTATTTTACATATTTATTCCTTTATTAATAATTCCTGTTTTATTTTTATTCTTATCTCTATTTGTATTTCCCTATTCTCATTTTTATTTTATTTTTTAATTTTACTTACATCTCTATATATTTCACTTCTCTCTCTACAATTGTAATTGAATATTTTTAAATTTTTTATTAGCCTTATTTTCATATACTCCTGTCATATAACTCCCTTTATTATCAAGTTTTTCAACTTCTTATCCTATTCTTTAAACTTTTTATCTATTTTAAAAAACTTCTTATATATTTTCTTATTTATTTTTGTATTATTAATATCTTTACAAAAATAAATCTGAATAGAGTTGGGGGGATAAAACATTTTTATAAAAATATTAATTATAAAAAAATATTATTAATAATACAAAAATAAATAAAAAAACATTAAAAAAATTTAAAATAGATAAAAAGTTTAAAAAATAAGATATAAAGATGAAAAACTTGATAATAGAGGGAGTTATATGAAAGGAGTATATGAACCAAGAGGCACTAATAAAATTTTTAAAAACATTCAGTTACAGTTGTAGAGAAAGAAATGAAAGTTATAGTGAGATAAGTAAAATGAAAAAATAAAAATAAAAAATGAGAATAGGAAAATACATATAGAGATAAGAATAAGAATAAAATAGGAATTATTAATAAAAGAATAAATATATAAAATAATAGAAGATAATAAAAAATATTAGGTAATAAGTATATATAAAAAATAAAATGGAAAGATTATAGTGCTATATTAAAGAATAAATGTGGAATGATAGATGAGATAGAATAAAATAAAAAATAAGAATAAAAGGAAAGTAAAAATAAATAAAAAAACATAATAAAAAAATATAAGTAAGAAATAAGAGAAACAAAGCTATAGAGTTAAAGTTAAATATGATTATGAATGGTAATAATATATATATATATATATTAATATGTATATAAAATAATGGTTATATGTTTATATGTTTAAATGTTGTAGTTCTGATGAAGATTGCTGTAAGCAAAATAAAGAAGGAATTATATATAAAAAATATTGCATTGACATATATAAGAGATAATAAAAAATTTAATATATATGAAAAGATAATATTAGAAATGATACTTGATGGTGATAGAAATTTGAACAGTTTCTATCTTTGTTATATCCTCTAATAAAGAATATTAAGGCTTACATTTGCTCACCAATATCAAGCAGACAAATTATGTGGTTTAATAAAAGATCACAGACTTAACAACAAATGTGCTACCTTGCATGCTATATGTGTAAGTTGCCAAATTTTTTCAGAATTCATAATTGCCATGAATGCAGATTGAGTTATTTGCTCAAAAATGTTTTAAAAAAATGTGAAAGGGAAAATGTACCCAGTATGTTGAGAATTACTAAGCAGTCTTTTTTTATATATGGCACATTGTTATCTAATTATTAACTGACAAAGTTATTAGATTGTAGTTTCAAGAATATAATAGTAGTAAATTAACAATGAAGGATTTGTTTTCTCTGAAGTATTTTTCTGAAATATTCAAGTTTTTGAATTTTGCAGCACATGAGAAACTTAACAATGCAAGAGAAAGAAAAATTATGATAGTAGAGATAAAATTAAATTGTTTTTTTGGTATACAATAGATGGAATAAGTGACTATACATATATATTTTATAAATTGAAATTCCACTTTTAAATCTAGTTAAAATCTGCAGCCATGATATTTCAATAGTGACTAATTCTCAAAACAGTTGTTAAGACTTAGAGAACAATAATAATTGAATTCCCATTTATAAAATATTTCACTGCACACAATCTGTTAAAAATATTTAAATTATAAAATACAACTTGATTTGGAAAGTCTTATTTTAACTGAGAATTAAAAGACATTAATTATACTTCATTTCTTAAATTTATATATCTGTATTGTCCAGCTACAAATTCATGTAAAATGTTAAGTTTTAATCAAAAACAGTTGTCTTTTTTAACTAGATTTGTTTCTCTTTCTGCACAATAAGTTGTAATCAAATGTTGCCTTTGAAATATCATGACTAAGTTTAACTAGATTAACAAATAGAATTCCCATTTACAAAATATTTTACCACCTATATAATCCCTTAAAAATATTAAAATTATATATATGTGTGTGTGTGTGTGTTTGTGTAAGTTATTACATGTTTATGTAGATAGAACAAAAATATATAAATCTTTCTTACCAAAAATATAAAATACTGCAGGCCAACTTAGGTGTTCACATATTGTACCAGCTAAAGAATCACCCAGGATTATTCCAAAATTTATTCCTATACATAATAAGTAAATTGCAAAAATGTTTTCAGTTATTGCCATATAATCACTACCAACTACATAATTTGTTTCCAGATTAGAATGATTACTTGTAATATAACACAATGTTAGAATATTTCAATAGTCCTACCTGTATTTAGAAACACAAAGTCTGAACCTGTGTTACTTGATTCATACTTTGTGTTTTTCAATACAGGTAGCATTGTTAAAATATTCTAGCAGGTTTGTATTCATTTACAATATTTGAGTTTCAATTAGTGATATGCAATTATTGATTTGTTTAATGCTACACAAGTAATAATCAATAAAACAGAAAATCATATACAATTAAATATTAGCAAAATAACAAATTTATAATAAAATTCTCTCACAACCATGACTTCATCTATTATAAATAGACTTTTTCGAGTGGAAATCAACTAGATATAAAACAAATATAAATAAATAAATAAATAGAAATAGCTTTCCCATAATCCATTTTAAATCCATTCGTTCAGTTTTAATATCAAAGAAAGTATTTATGAAAAAAACATGAATTAAGAAAAAAGGTTTAAAAAACTCTTATAATATATATTCTTGCCTCCAGGCCATAAATCTCATGAAAATTTCCTTTGAAATTATAAGTAGATGATTTTTGAAATGAATTATGTAAAGATTATTTTTGTTATATATGTAATTCATTGTCTAATTGATTTTCACTTGAGGTTTATTTGTTCAGAGAAAAAAATCATTTGTCTTTTAGTTAGTATTTAACGTTATATGATTTTCTATTATATATATAAACTTAATTAATTATAATTATTTATTAAGTGCATAGGAAGTATATGTAAATACTTGTAACACAAACTTTAACCTGTATTCAATGAGCCTTGAAATTTATAACAGTCAAGCAATATCTTTATTTTGCCGACAGAAGGACCTCTCAAACCATAACACAAGATAGTTACTTTTATAAAGATAAGAGCAGCATCTTATCTTTAACCTAACTTTCCACTTATATAGGCCAATCTGAAGCATCTTGATTTGGGAGTGTGAAGCTATTGTTCCCTCCATTGTAAATCAAAAGATTTCACAAATGTTAATTTGTATAGGAAATAGTGGACTTAGACAATGGAGAGAATAACAGCTATATGTTCCCAGATCAAGATGCTTCAGTTTGGCCTATGTAAGTGGAAAGTTAGGTTAAAGATAAGAGGCCGCTCTTATCTTTAAAAAAATCACTATCTTGTGTCATGGTTTGAGATGCCCCTCTATTGGCAAAATAAAAATATTGCTTGACTGTTATAAATTTCAAGGCACATTGGATACATGTTAAAGCCTGTCTTAAAAGTATTTAACTGTCGAAACTAACTCTAAATATGTTATTATATGAGCTAATCCAGATATCAGCTGACCAAAAGGTATAAATACCAGTGCTTCAAAAAGCCAGCTAGTCTTCACAAAATTTTAATAGACTCAAAAGCTAGGTAAGTTAGAACTTTAAGATAGCCATTTTGTCTGCCTTCTTTACCATGTTCAAATAGATCAACCCAGTTTAGGCATTTTGCCTTGGTAGCAAAAATGACTTCTTTTTAAAATGAAATAAATATCAAGGAAGTATCACTGATTATTACTTCAAAAATTTTTATTTATTGCAATCAACTGTTAATAAAAACTTTATAAATTTAATAATGGGGTAATATGTCTTATATTTTCAATCTCAGACTTATAAATATTTAATCATCTTTAGTTAAATAATTACATTTATAAGGAATATTTTATGCATAGCTCCTATATGTTTGTATTATTATTTTTAAATGTTATAGTATACAATAAGGCATATTAATGTTATGAATTATACTGTGTTTTTCAAATATTTATAAGCTAACCAAAAAAATTTGTAAATAAACAAAAAATAAAACAATTAAAATTCATAATTTAATAAATTTTACAATATGGCATTGCTGTTTTTCTGTTTAAAATATTGTATATATGATTATGTTATTAATAATGTTTCTTTAGTTATAAGGAAACCACATACTATCATTTCGTTCTTTACTTTTTTTCAGGTTTGATGTAGGATAGTATTTCAGGTAATAAAATGTGTTTTTTTTTTTAGTGTAATGTTTAAAATTTTATGAAATTTTTAAAAAAATATAAATCATCTTTCTTAAGACAACAAAGCCAATTACTCAAAGTCTTAAATGAGGTTGCCTTGAATACAGGTTAAGATTGTTGATAGCTTAAGGATTGATTGTTAGCATCATTCTTAAGTGATGAAATGAAAGTTATTGATTTAATAGTGACAGTAAAGAACTATAAAATATTTTTGTATTGCATCACAAAGCTTAAAGTTTCAAGAGTTTAACTATGAATCTGAAATGGTTAATAGCAACTTATGGTCAATGTATACAATTCTGAAATCAATAAGGACTTAAAAACATGAAACATGTAGAGAAGTTCTACTAATAACAAAATTGCTACTATAGTTTCATAGAAAAAAAGTTATTGAAAAAAATATATATCATCCAGAGAATGTTCATTTTATTTTGTAAAAAAAAATAAAAATTCAATACAATAAGTGTTTATTATTTTTAATTTTTGAGTGAATATGAATGATTGAACACACACACAGAAAATATATAAATAAATTTTGCTTTTTAAATTTATTATTAATAACTATATGTTTTTTTAAATTTTTTATTTATTCTGTAACCTTAATTTACATATGCATATTAATACACAAAAATGTGTCTTTATTATATATATATATTGTCACCTCAACTTTCTCCGCGCACTCTTTCACTTATTCAACCTCAATAAACTCATTTATTTCAAGTAGCTAGTCAATTGAATTTTATACTTTAGGATCAAATATACCAGGGGCGCCAAAATGCAGCTATAAAGTGTAATGTCCACCAGAGATCATCATCATTAGCCATATTTAGAACTACAGAAGATATTGGAGAAAGTAACTAAATTGTCTCTCAAAAAAAAAATAACAATAACAATAATATGGATAAAACCATTCAATCCATGTGGTCTTAATTTCAAACCTAACATTAGTCATGCAAATATTTCATGATAAATTTATTATAAAATTCATACTAATGAGACAACTTTCTTCTACAACTTTATTATAAATATTTGATCTCGAGTGGTAACTACAGAAAACGCTATATACAGTTCTCATTTATATCTGACTGGAAACAAATTAGTAATCAATGCAGAGAACTCATAATCTATGTTCATAATAGAAACTTATTATTTGATTGAACATTAGATAAAATTTATCACAAATAAATCTCCTCATTTAATTCCATTACTTTATTTTTCGTTCTCAGCATCTATCACTTTCAATAGCCACAATTATATAACACGGAATGTCTGTGTTATGTTCTCTAATCTGAGAATCACTAATCTTATTTCTCTAACACACATAGATCTTTTGATCAACTATCAATTCATGATCTCTACTTTTATAATAGTATAATAATGTTATAATAAGCTACTTGATTTCCAAACTAGCTCTTAGATCAATAATTGAACTGCTTTTTCTCAAGTCTAGATCTGTCAAGAGGTGCCCATATAAACGATTACACTGTAATGGATATGATCCCATATATGCAAAATAAATTTTAATATGAGTTTAATAGTGGGAATCACTCTAAACACCGAGAGCAGGAAAGGGATTTTATGTCTGCTCCCAATATTCACAACATTACAATGAATCAAAAGATTAAATTTGTTAAACTTAACTCAACTATTCCCTGTCATTTTTATTCTATTATTTCTAATCTATTTTAATTAATAACCTTAATAATTTTATTTTGCTAAAGTAAACTATGGAAGTAAACCATGGACATTAATCAGATAAATCAATCAAAATTTACTTATGAAAGTAAATTACGGAAATAATCATAAATTAGATTAGGCAAATTAATTATAACAATAAATTATGTGAAAATGAAGTCTATAAAATGACTTATATAAAATGAATTATATTAATCGAATATAGAAATATTCAAGACAAAATTAATACTGTAAATCAATCATGGAAACAGATTATCAATATAAACTTAACTATGTGAATCGAATATGGAAACAATATAATAATGACTACTGCAAATCGATCTTGGAAATAAATTATCAATAGAAAATGAATAATTAAATTTAAATATGAACTAATATTACCTTAAATATAGGTGCTGGATATATAGATTCTGGAGATATTTGAAACATCAAAACACAAAACACAATGTAATCTTATAACAATAGTAAACTTTATTACATTAACAATAATGATAAAATTAAAACAAAAACACACTAAATTATAATATTGTTACACAAATATATGATTCCGATCTATTCAGGACTCTTATTCGAATACATGTTTGAATTAACTAATTTCCTGGATGACTCACTTCTTGTTTTGACCCATTCATTTATTAAATAAATAATTAATAATAATAATAAATACAAACGCTGGAAACAGAATTCCGGATATTTTAGCTTTAAGAAAACTTATCTTGAAAGAGAAGAAAACCTATAAATTTCTACCTCCCCCCCTTTTTATTGTAAACATTGTCCATTGGACTATTCCAAAATAATATATTCGCTTCAATTATTTTAACTAACAATGTGAAATAATCTTACATTTCTAAACCATTTTATCAAGCAATAATTTTCACATTTCTAATGAAAAAGGATGATATGTCATAAAATTACCCTACTAATTTTGCAAACGGGTTTAAATTCAAAACCCACACTTTTACATTCATGCTTGTCAGATCTTTACGTTTTGACTGTATATATCTTAATTAGGTCAGTATGTCCACTCAGCTTGACGACCTCAATTTACCATCATTCAAAAAAAATCAACACAGATCGGTTAGTTTATTAATTAAAATCTTTGTCATTCTTCATCATACATATACATCTGACTGAATCCTTATCCTTTCTGGGCAACTTTATTCTGTCCCACGTAAGAAAACTCTCTTCATATTACACATCACCATGCAGTATCTATAACGCGCACACAGCTACGTCTTGATAAGGGAAGTTAAAAAACAACAACATCAACTTCAAACTTAAATTATTTGCTTGAGCCAGAGAGAGAAATCTTTTCTTAAGATCCAGAATCGTGTAAAGAGCTTCTCTTAGACACCTATTCTCTATATTGGCATGCAAAACATTTCTACACTTAAACAGTAACTTTATCAATAATTCCATATCTTAACAAATAAATGGAGTGAAACTCAGTCATCTCCGACTGCCATGGTAATTAAATTATGAGACAGCTATTTCCCATCTGTAGGGTGGTAGGATTACTTTACATTAGTAATGACAAGCATTTATAGCTTTAAATATGCCCACACATACATCGATTCCAGCCTAGATAAATGACAAAGACTAACCAGATCCCAAATCAATACATATATGAATTATTTCAATTTTAACCAGTCAAGCCAACAACATACCTAATATTTATATTAATAACAGATCAACACTCACAGCATAATAATGGGTTTTATACGACCATCCCCTCCCTCTTCACATTTAATATTAAGCACAAATTAAAATTTTGTTAAGAATAATAAAATATTTATATCATTTCTCTCTTTACTTTTAAGTCTAAATTTACGTGAGCATCTATACTTAAATGGTATCAAAATCATTTTTCTTTCTTTTCTTCAAACATTTTAAACATAAACAAAATATTAAATTAAATAATCCAGTGATTAGAGTGTGGCATAGCATATAAACAAAATGAAATATAATAAATAAAAAAACAAATGACATATTATATAAACAAAATAAAATAAAGAATAAATAATCAACATTACAGATAGTCTCTTTAAATGTCTTTTCCTTTCACTGTCCATCATCAATTAATATATTCAGTTCATTTTACTTGAGATAGCTATATAATTGCACATCAGACAGTTATTTTAATTAAATGTGTATAGAATACACAGACAGTCATTTGAATCAAGATAGATAAAAACATAGATAGTTATTTTAAATCAAAAGTGTAGCTACAGAAGAATTAATAAATTTTAAAAGAGTTTGATTAGTTACCTTCCATTTGATGAGTTTCTTCCTGGATTTGAATTCACTTAGTTTTCTTTTCTTCTTCTTTTCCATTTAAAGGCTCAAACTATATACAATAAGCAGTCTCTGATTACTAACATTAATTAACTTTTTAAACATCTTTTTTTTTCCAGAAGTTTGCTGCAATTTCTTTAAACGAATTTTAAAGAGCCATATAATTATTATAATCTGAATTTCATACAGAAGTTTGACAATTCTCTCCTTCAATGAATTTTTAAGAAGCAGAATGGATAAGTTGTAGCATTTAGTATAAAATGTCTTATTAAAAGTTGACTTCTTCATAATTAATTTGAGGAAAAGGAGTATGCACCATTTATGGATGAATTAGAAATTCATATTTTGGTCTAGTATAAAACTTAAATGCATTATTAAATTCTGAGAAAGAAAATTTTAAAAACTTGAAAAAAAAAAAAAAACTTTAAAGATATTAATTTTAGTTAGTTAGCCCAGTTCTCAATCAGCAAAAGTTTTCTCTTTTTTATTTTCCCCTTTCTTTCAGTTTTTATAGGATAAAGAGAAAAAAGACAACATATGTTAACCCCCCCCCCCAGTGGTTCCTCTTCAAGTCTAATCAAAAAAATCCCCACTCAGAACAAACAATGACTCTTAAGTGTTACTATTAACAACTTTGTCTGATTTGAAACCAGATCTCTTTAATTAACATATTGGTGACCAATTTAGGGAAATTTAGTCAACGAAACTCTAATTAAAAAATTAAGCCTACTAACATTTTTTTTGTCAAACAAAGGTTACATTCATTGAATCTAAATAATTTCTTATTTAGATTTACATTTTAAATAATATAGAAAATTATGTCAATTTTTATAAAGGAAAGGAAAAAAAATCAAACCCATATATCTGTATCACACACACACACATGTGCAGACCATCAAATAGAAAACTGATTATTCAGATTATATGAACACAAATATCCACCATAATTTCTTATAATTTCAAGCATAAAATCAATTATAATTTCTGATAATCATAAACATAAATATTCACCATAATCTCCTATAACTTTAAACTTATTCTCTAGAAAGAAACTGTTAACTAAAGCTACTGACAATCGATTCAATCTTAATTCTCATCAACTCTTTAGTAATAGATATTCCATACAAACACAAACTGTCTCTATATATGTTGCTTTTGAGCTATATAGCCATTACTTTCTCAAATAAAACTTAACTTTTCTTATAGCAAAAAAAAAAATTTTCCACAATTACTTCATTTTATTACATTTGGTTTATAGATGGAATAAACCAAAAGGCTACAATATATATATATATATATATATATAAGCATTACAAGCATATGGCTAAACTAGTCAATATATAATTAAAATTACCCCAAATCCAAAATTCAACCAGACCAGCAAAAAATTAATATCAAAACACAACCAAAGGTTTCACTGCTACAAGCAGACTTCTCAAGTGTAAAGAACTACAAAAACTACAATATATATATATATATATAATATTAAACATCACCCACAAATCCATTCACTTTTCATTCACCCTTAATATTAAAAGAATTCTTAAATAAGTTAATTGCTTTAGAATAATATATTTTCAATAATAAAGATTCTTTAATTCTTCTTTTGATTTCATTTTTTTCAAAGAAGATAACCTTAGCTCCATCAAAATGAATAGTGTGGTCTGTATTTTTTTCATGGACATACAAAGCAGAACTAAGATATCTATTTTAACTCTACTTTTATGAACCTTTATTCTTCCATTTAAACTCAAACTACTCTGACCTATGTAGACCTTCTTACAAAAAAAAAAAACAAAAACAAAAATAAAATATACTACACCACGAATAGTCTTTCTATCAAAAATTTCCTTTGTATTATTTAATAAATTATTCAATGTAACACCCCTTTTCCAAGCAATTTTCTTATTTCAAAACAATCTACTATTCCTACATACAATTTTATAAGAAGACAATTTAAATGGCAAAGAAATAAAATCATATTTTTCTCTATTCTTTACATCTTTACAAATATTACTATTAAATAAAATACTTTTAACAAATTTATCAGAGTAACCAACCCTCAAGTAATTTTTATAAAATTGACATTTCTGGAACAAAGCTACCCCACTAGAATTATTTAATTTATTATTCCTATGACAATAATTCCTTAAAGTGGCTACTTTATGAGATACAGACTGATAGCTATCAGGTTTAATTATAGATCTTAAGTCTCTACTTTTAGCAAAATGACTGCATAGTAAACAATTAGTCTCTAAATTTCTAATCACCAAAAGATCTAAAAATTTTAACTTACCAAAATCTAAACCCCTCCTTCTAACACATATCTTATAGAAGGATCAAAACAATTAAACTCATTTACAAATTCCTCCAATTTATCATTCTCAACTACAAATAAACAATCATCAACATATCTGACAAATAACTTTACATATAAACAATTCTTTTTAATAATAATTTCCTCCTCCATATAATTAACATAAAGGAGAAATAATATAACCTATTATCCACCCTTCCTTAATTTTATAAAAATTACCTTTATACATAAAATCTTCCAATAATAAAAGCAAATCTTTAATTACCTTAATTTTATTTTTTGATAAAGAACTTTTCTTAATCAATACAGACATAAGAACATCAATACTGCTTAGACAGATTGAAATATATTTTAAATATCTAAACTGCCAAATACCCAATTACTTTTCATTTTAAAATTATTACTCTTATGAAAAGCCTCAAAAGAAGAAGAAACTGTGTAATGACCAAAATCAACAAATTGTTTTAAAAAATTATTCAAGAATCTAGAAATACCCTCTATAACACTACCTGTAAAATCAAAAATAAATCTTAAGGGAAAACCATCTTTATGAGTCTTAATATTCACAAACATCTTAGCTGATATGAAATCATTTGGATAACATTTTAAATAATCTACTCTATTAAACATTTTTGATTTACCATTTTCTTCATAATATCTATCAACTTTCTTTTAATCACATTACCTGGATCTTTATCTAAAAACATATATTTACCATTATTTAATTCTCTATCCATTTTATCTTTGAATTCATCTCCTTTCATAATGACAAATCTACCAGCTTTGTCTTCATGAGAAATGATCACATCATTAGCAATTAACATATGCTTAAGATGTCTAACTTCAGCAGGATTAACCACAAATTTTTCTTTCCTTTTTAAACTTTTATTTAAAATCAATTGAATACCAACTTTCTGCTCATCACTCAAATTACTAGATTAAATAGACGAAATTGTATCAAAAACTATATTTTTTGAATAAAATGGAACAAAATTAGGGCCTTTACCAAGAATATCTAATTCTCTATCATTTAACTTAATATCAGAAAGATTAACAACCCTATCATCAGAAACATTACTCTCATGCCCCTTTTATCACTACAAAAAGTTGTATTAACTTTCCCAAACAACCACTTTAATTTTTTCTCATATTTCTTCTTCTTTTGAGGCTTTTGATAAGATTAATAATTTTAAAATGGAAAGTAATTGGGTATTTGGCAGTTTAGATATTGAAAATATGTATCAGTCTGTTAATAGGTTAAGCAGTATTGATGTTCTTATGTCTGTATTGATTAAGAAAAGTTCTTTATCAAAAAATAAAATTAAGGTAATTAAAGATTTGCTTTTATTATTGGAAGATTCTATGTATTTTACTTATAAAGATAATTTTTATAAAATTAAGGAAGGGTGGATAATAGGTTATATTATTTCTCCTTTAGTATGTTCAGTTTATATTAATTATATGGAGGAAATTATTATTAAAAAGAATTGTTTGTATGTAAAGTTATTTGTCAGATATATTGATGATTGTTTATTTGTAGTTGAGAATGATAAATTGAAGGAATTTGTAAATGAGTTTAATTGTTTTGATCCTTCTCTAAGATATGTGTTAGAAGGAGGGGGTTAGATTTTGGTAAGTTAAAATTTTTAGATCTTTTGGTGATTAGAAAATGTAGAGATTAATAGTTTACTGTGCAGTTATTTTGTTAAAAGTAGAGAATTAATATCTATCATTAAACCTGATAGCTATCAGTCTGTATCTCATAAAATAGCTGCTTTAAGGAATTATTGTTATAGGAGTAATAAATTAAATAATTCTAATGGGGTAGCTTTGTTTCAGAAATGTCAATTTTATAAAGATTACTTGAGGGTTGGTTACTCTGATAAATTTGTTAAAAGTATTTTATTTAATAGTAATATTTGTAAGGATGTAAAGGATAGAGAAAAATATGATTTTATTTCTTTGCCATTTAAATTGTCTTCTTATAAAATTGTATGTAGGAATAGTAAATTGTTTGGAAATAAGAAAATTGCTTGGAAAAGGGGTGTTACATTGAATAATTTATTAAATAATATAAAGGAAATTTTTGATAGAAAGACTATTCCTGGGGTAGTATATTTTATCCCTTGTTTTTTTTTGTAAGAAGGTCTACATAGGTCAGAGTAGTTTGAGTTTAAATGAAAGAATAAAGGTTCATAAAAGTAGAGTTAAAAATAGATATCTTAGTTCTGCTTTGTATGTCCATGAAAAAGATACAGGCCACACTATTAATTTTGATGGAGCTAAGGTTGTCTTCTTTGAGAGAAATGAAATCAAAAGAAGAATTAAAGAATCTTTATTATTGAAAATATATTATTCTGAAGCAATTAACTTATTTAAGAGTTCTTTTAATATTAAGGGTGGATGGGAAGTGAATGGATTTGTGGGTAATGTTTAATATATATATATATATTGTGTAGTTTTTGTAGTTCTTTACACTTGAGAAGTCTGCTTGTAGCAGTGAAACCTTTGTTTGTGTTTTGATATTATTTTTTTTGCTGGTGTGGTTGAATTTTGGATTTGGGGTAATTTTATATATATATATATAAAGAAAAACTATACACATGTGGTTCATTAAAGAGTACATATTCTATTGTAATCAAAACTTATCAACAAAATACAAGCTATTATATGCAATGTATGATATGCATGAAAAAGGATTGAGATCAAAGAAAGCAGATATTATGGTTTTACTTTATTGTACATAATTCAATATACAACATAAGAATATCTGAATTCCCTGCAATACCCAGTATCTATTTCCCAAATATTAAAGAAAGTCCTTACATCTCTTTTCAGATTATTCTACTAATTTTATATTTACATGAAAAATATATCACGCTTTGTGATCAATCTCAATTTACTCTTAGCTTTTATTTAAACTCTAATTCTCAGTTGACTACATAGTTCTTATTCCCATTTAATTAGCATTCAATTGATTCCTTTTAGCTCATTGGGAAAGTTATATATATATTAAGACAGATCTAAAAGGCAATTAAATGTTCGCATTCCTAATAATGATATAAATGATTCGAAAATAAAATCATTTAAACAGCTACATAATGAAATCGCTAAGAAAATACAATTATCAAAAAATTGCAGGAGTGATGTGATTTATATTTGTGTATGTGCGCCTATAAGTGTAATATGGGTATGTGTTTAGATTATTGAGCATTCTTATAGTAAACGTCTGCATCTACATAGTACTTAGAACTAAGCAAAAGAAAGAGCATTTATAAAAAATAAAGTATCTGCATTTATTTTTGAATTTACGATTACAAATATATATTAATATTTAAATACAAATGTACTTTATATACCTGGAGTTTTAAATGTAATTATAGTGGCTGTGAACATACATTTTTCAACTCTCTTTAGCTATCCAATCTATTTCATACAACCGATATACATAACCACATAAATGCGAAAAAGATAAATGATCTCAAATATATGTATTTCATGGTGGACCAACATTCTTCAGTTGCTCCAGGGTGAAATAAATTGAAGTCTTTCCATTAAAGTTTGAAGATTTTGCTATCTTAATATAAACTCAGCACTGATTATACATGTGTGCATGAGATAATGATCTGAATCAACTGATGAGTGCTGGTTCAGCAAGAAATATGGATATTGGAGATCATTTACTTTTTCACATGTGTGTGGTCATGTGTATCAGTTCTATGAGCTAGATTGAATAGCTGAAGGGAGTTTGAAAGTCTGTGTTCAAATCCCCTATAATTAAATATATATTAAATAAAGTAAAAAAAGTAAGATACTGTGGTATTGGAGCTGCGACATTGACAACGACTCTTGGAACGACCTGGAAGTGACTCTTAAATCGACGATCGACATTGATAAAGACTCTTGGAAGCGACTCTTAAATCGACGGTCGACGTTGATAACGATTCTTGGACGCGACTCTTAAATCGACAATAGACATTGATAACGACTCTTGGAAGTAACTCTTAAATCGACTATCAACATTGATAACGACTCTTGGAACGGCTCTTACATCCTCAATGACTCTTGGAACGATAAAAACATTTTTTCCGCCTGCATAAAAATGAGAGGGGAGATGAGGGAAGTTATAGATAGATAAGATTAAAATATGAGAGAAAATTACTAGCAAATAATGACTAGGGAATATTTTAAAATAGACAAATAATTTATTCTCAGACTAACAGTGCCGGAACGCATTATTACAATTTAAAAGTTAGATTTTTAAAGAATTATTTTCACCCAACCATCGCAAATAACAAACATTTTCTCTCAATTATGTCATTTCATCAGTCAAATAAAAATTAGTCAATGAATTGATATTAATATAAAAAAAGTGCATTGTTTGCAAGTTGATTAAAAAAATGATTTTTTAAAAATCTCACAATCATAAGTAATATATTGAAACTTTGTTGGTCTGTGAATAAATTATATAGTACATATTTATTAATCACTCACTATTTACGGATTTATTAAAAATATTAGAATAAAGTGATATGTTATAAAAAAAAATTATCAAGAACTTTATAAAACTTTCAGATTAGTGTAAAAAGTAAATGTAATTATTGAATGGACATGTGCAAAACATTGCTTATTAATGAAAAACAAAGCCATAAAACAGCAGTATGTTACAACATGCCTTTGAGAGTCAAATGTTGTTATACATAGATCAAATGCTCAGAAATTCTGTTAGCCACAATAAAGATTTTTCACTTTCTGACTAATGGTGGTCGAGAGGTCAGCGCGACTGCCTTGCACTTGCAGGCAGTTGCCCGGGTTGCGGGTTCGTGTCCCGGCCGATGCTATGACACTTAAAAAAAAAAAGAAAGAAACTAGTCCGGGAATTTGGTTACCACTAGCCAGCTGATATTCATTGACTATTATAGCATACAAAGAAGCCTCTAGAGGAGGTAGACTAGGAATGCTACTGTTAATGCATATTATTAAATGTAAGCTAAGAGAATCATGTAATAATGTTTGAATATATATATATATGTTAAATTTTTATTCAGAAATCATGTGTAATAATTAGCAATATGATAACATCTCAACATTAGTAATAGTTCACTTCTGTCAACACAATTTACTCAGCCTCTACAGAGAACATTGGAATTCCACCAACCAAGAGAACAAGCTGTATTTAAAAATGGTTTTAGTACAGTATATCATATCCACATATTGAGAGAAGTTATAGAAAGGACAAATGAATATGAGTTGCCATTATGCTTTGAATTTGTAGTTTATGAAATGGCATTTGATTCTATAAACATTTCTTCATTGATTAAAACATTGGATCATCAAGGTATAGATCCAGGATATTGTCATATTTTAACGAATATTTATAAAAATGCAACAGCAACAAGGAAATACAACATTGAGAAGGGTGTAAGACAGAGTGACTCCACATCTTCAAAACTTTTTACAGCAGTGTTGCAAGAAGTATTTTGTGGATTAAAATGGGAAGCTAAAGGAGTGAAAGTAAATGGAGATTACTTAAGTCATTTAGATTTTGCAGATGATGTAATTGTTTTTTTCAAATAATGCTTTAGAGCTGCAGGAAAGGTTGTAGGAGTTATCAGATGAAAGTAGGAAAATAGAACTAAAGATAAATGTTAAAAAGACTAAAGTAATGTTTAATGGATTTTCTCAAAATATGAAAATAAAGATTGATTATGATGAGTTAACCGAAGTTAACAGTTACAAATATCTTGGTCAGATTGTTAATACAGATGGAAACATAATGGATGAAATTAATCATAGAATTAGGATGGAGTGTTTTTGGTAATAATATCTTGATACTAAAAGAAAATATGCTTATGGGTTTGAAAAGAAAGGTTTTTAACAAATGGGTTTTACCAGTTCTTACTTATGATCTGAGACTTGGGCACTTGATAGAAGAGCAATACAGAGACTTCAGATCACTCAAAGAAGTATGGGGAGATGCATGTTGGGAGTAACAAGAATAGATGGAAATGCAATATATGGGTAA
Source organism: Epiperipatus broadwayi (assembly GCA_028023455.1). Lineage (NCBI taxonomy): Eukaryota > Metazoa > Onychophora > Udeonychophora > Euonychophora > Peripatidae > Epiperipatus > Epiperipatus broadwayi. Next base: position 4,690,373 of record JAQFVV010012444.1, on the reverse strand, counting down.
GAGAAATAATTGGTGTTATTAACCTTGTTGAAAAAATTAAAGACTGAAGTGGAGTTGGGCTGCACATATTGCTAGAAGAGATGATAATAGATGAACAATTGAAATCTTAAACTGGATTCCAAGAGATTGTAAAAGACCCAGAAAGAGACCACATGTGAGATGGATGGGTGAAATAAGAAAGTGTGCAGGGGTGATGTGGAGAAGAGAAGCTAAATATCGAAGAAGATGGATTGAATTTGGAGAGACCTTCATCCTGCAGTGGATTGATAATGGTTGATGATGATGATGACATAATTAAGATAGATATGTATATCTTTTCAAAACAAAATGCTAAAAGAAATGAAGATTACATATATTTAAGTATGAAACTCCACAACATAAATTCACTAATATCAGTACTACAAAGTAATAAAAAAAAATGGGGGGGGGGGTGGAGTGTCCTATATAGAAGAGCTCTTGAATTAAAAAAAAACTGTGATTATCAGATAAAATATTTTTAAAGTTTGTCTAGCAGGAATGGTCAAGTTCTTCAGTAATAAAAGCCATTTATAATACTTTTCATTCATTTGTGGAATTAATTTTGGATTGTTAAGAGTAACGCAAGCCATCAAATGTTGAAATACTTAGCAATTCTTTTGACATATACTATTTAAAAGCTAGAAATGTAAAGTTTCAAAATATCTATTTTTTACTTCTCTTGAATCTCCCCTAGTTTGCAAGGAGGAGGGGGAAAATAGATGTGAAAAGGCATTGTTCTGAATGTTAACGGTAATAAAAGTCTTATAATTTATATTTCTTTATTGTTCTGAATTATTTGGGTTTTTTTTTTAATTATTATTTTAAAAAAGGAAGACATTTCTGAGGTTTTTTTCTCAACACACTTTGCAATCACGTGTTCATTTTGCAGGAAGGGGGGTGAAAATTCAGTTCAGGTGTCCATTTTCTGTGTTAAAACTGTTGTTAGAATGTGATTAATTCCTGTTATTTATTACTGCGTAAGTAGCACATATGTATATTTTATGTGTTTTTGTGGTAAATATTGTTTAATAAAATTATTTTTTAGTGATTATTTTATTGCATCTCTCATAATTTAGTGATTGTTTTATGCATATGGGAGTTTATTCGGTACTTTTTATTCAATATATTTTCGGGGGCGGAGAAAATGTAACTTTTAATTTTTTTTTTTTTTTTACAATGTTGGTTGTTTTTAAATACACATACATTCCTGAAAATCATATATATGTTTACTTTGTTATAGTTTTACTTATGTGAACATGTTAGCTTTAATCCTGCTATATGGTACACCTGGGTCTCGTTTTACGCGATAGTTAGGTTCTTCAGAAAACACGCACAAATGAAATCGCCCAAAAATGGATGTAATTTACATTGAAAAAGGGGGTGTGTGGTCTGTGATTTTTCAAAATTCGCATAAAAGCAAAGCACCAATGTAAAATTACTTTAAAATTCGTGCAAAAAAAAATAAGGAAATAAAATATGACTAGTAAAAAATTTCAAATTTGAAAAAAATTGATACAAGACAAACTTTTTTTAACTATAATATTTAATTTTATTCAAAATAATATATTTTTATGCATAATTTACAGTACAGTAATTTACATTTTTTATACACATTTTAATTATTATAGCTATTTGCCGAAAAACATGTTCATTTGCAAACAACTAGTGCCAACTTCACACTCATGTTGTGTCAATGGTTTTCTGGTGACAATGAAATTAGTAATTAATCTTTGAGACAATGATTTTATCAATTGTTTATGAAACTAACAACTAAAAATTAAATTCTTATTTTTGTCTTTAATTTTCAATTCCGTTTAAAAATCAAATTACATTTCTCATCACATTAATTTCAAGTCACCGTAAGTAATTTTTAAATTGTTAATTACAATTAAAAATCAGATTTTAATTTTTAATTGTCAAATTTAATTGTGCCCACTGCTATTACTGACCTTTTAAAAATAAACTTCTGGACACTAAATGATTAATAATTGATTATGTTTTTTTTTTTTAAAAGCAAAAACAGAATGTGATTTAAAATGCAAAATTAACATGCACAATGTTTGAACAAATTTACATTATAATATTGTAAAATTTAATGTGTATATACATAAAATGTAGAAATCATGATATTAATTTCATTATTGCATAAAATCTTACTATTATAAAGCACTGAAAATATTGAAATTACTAAGATAAAAGTCGAATTCCAATAATGTGCTATTACTTTCAATATAATGTAAGTGTGTGAAATTTATTATTTAAAGTAATAGCGCATTATTGTAGTTCGACTTCTGGTGAAACATGAATTGCGTAACTTCAAAATCGTGTTAAATAAGTCCGCATAAAAAGAGATCCAGGTGTATTTATTAGACTTGCTGTACCATTTCATATTCAGGTCAAGCAGCCAATAACTTTGTAAATCTTGTGAAAATATCATGTATAAGATCCACCTACACATTACTTTTTTGCAAATCTTGGGGAAAATGAATCGTGTATAAGTATGTTATTTTGGTCAGCTCACAAGATTACAAAGTTATCAGTAGATTGATATGAATGTGAAAATGCACATCATCTAACATCCTACTGCAGGAATAGTACACAAGTATTGTATATACACAAATATAAATAAACTTTATTATTAAACTGTGTAAATACATGCAAACAGTATATGAATATTGTATATAAGCAAATATAAATAAACTTTATTATTAAATCATATAAATATGTGAAAAACAGTATATGAATAAAATATCTCATTATTATGCTCCTCTAGAAAAATCTCCATATGCCAGTTACATATTTAAATGTATATTAAAAGTCACATGCTAACACATAACAATTATTAAACAGGCAAAACTCTCCATACAGTAGTGCCGCCCTGTGCCAACCAGAGTAATCAATGGATGCCAAAAGGCTTGTGCATAAAATCCCCATCTAGTGCCTACTCATCCAATATCCCCAGATTAGTTTCTGGCTTGTGGCCATCATCAGTGAGGAGCCTTGGTTCTGAGAGTTCTTAGGTGCAGTGCTCTCAGAACCAAGGCTCCTTACTGATGATGGTCACAATCCAGAAACTAGTCTGGGGATATTGGATGAGTAGACACTAGATGGAGATTTTATGCACAAACCTTCTGGTATCCATTGATTACTCTAGTTGGCACAGGGTGGCACTACTGTATGGAGAGTTTTGACTGTTTAATAACAGTTATGTGTTAGCATAAGAGATGGTGATCGTGTGATGTTTAGTGGTTTAAGAAACAATTATGCAAAAATGGACTAATATTAAAATCCTCCACTAAGGACTATTAGTAGTATATGTGCATGTGAGCATAATAATTATGAATATGGATTGCATACTAAAAAGCAGCAGAAAGATAAATACTATTGATATGATAATTGGCAAAGTTTAGGATTTTTGCTAATGATGTATAAATATTGACATTGCAATTATATTAGTATTAATGCATGAAGAACTGTCTTCATTTCAGGTGCAATACAATGGATTATTTTTAACTACTGTAATAAATTGACCTAAACATTTTTAATGGTGGCTGAAGAAAAGACTTATTATAAGTATTTATTTTTATTAAACATAGGTGAGTGCACTTTTGACTTGGAAAACCAGATTCATAATGCTTGGGGGGGGGGGGGTTATACTGCAGTATTTATTGATGAAACATGCTCAGCTACATTTAATAAAAATAAATACACATAATAAAGCTTTTCTTTAGCCAATGTTAGAAATGTTTTGATTAATTTATTACAAACAAGAATGAAAAAAATAATGAATTATATACTGTGTATGAGTGTATAGAAATTGAAACACACAAATAGAAGCTTATCTATAGACTTTAAAAATTTCTAATGGTTTTTTTTTTTTTTTTGCTATTTTTTATACTTAACATTGAGTAATTTGTTTATTACTTTAAGTTGTCCTCAAGTTTATTTAAAGTTATAGCTACTCTCCTGACTGGTATTGAGATAATAACACCAGAAGGACATAGTATTTGTTGATTATAACAAGAAGTTCTCATTTCAAAAGAGCAGACTTGTGGTAGAAAATCAAATTCTGGAATGCATGTTTCTAGGATCGATTCCAATGCAAGAAAATTTTATTTAGCTTTTATTGAAGGCATAATTTTTATTGCAAAGTATATTATTTTCTTTATTTTATTTAATACATAGTTATAGCCATAAATTCAATAAGTACATATATTTTTATGTTATTGGTTCTTACAATCAGTTATAAGTTCTATGTAAATATAGCCCATATACTATTTAAGCATTGATTGTTTGCATATACTGTAATTATCAACTGAGAATCTACAAATATAAGCAGTATCTCTAGATTTATCATCCAGAATTTGTTTTATTAAAGCATCAGATTTCATTTGGTGTTTAGCTATTAATATTTGTATAGAAAGACAATAATTTACTGGTGAGAACATCCAATCATAAACCCTACAAAGCCTCAACTATTACTAACAATTAAATTTATGCCAACTAGATTGTGGAGAAGTAGAAACTCCTTAGAATAACAACAATAAATTAATAAAAAAACATATTAAAATGAATAATTTATTATAAATTCATTAAAGTTATATTGTAATATTCACTATAAATATTGTTACTTGTTTATTTATCACCTACTTAATCTGTTTATATATAAAATCACCTCAATGGGCCATAACTCTAATGTCTTATGTATACATTTATACATAACATTTTCTAATATTATTCTGAATGCCTTCAAAGACAAGGCTTCCATAGTAAATCAATGATATCAGTCATTTTATTTATAAATCAATTGGTTATACATGTTGAAGTTAAGAGGGAGATTTATTTAGCAAGCAATCTTAGCACAAACTCTGATCAAAATATTGTATAATAATCACTTCTATAAATATTACACATTCTTAATACTGCTAATAATATCTATTCACCATTGTACAAATTAATAATTAATCACCTATTTAATTTTACTTGAAATATATATAAAATATAATCGCACAAATGATTACTAATTCTAATAAAATTACTTAAAAGTCTAAAGAGTAGATGTGTGAATCTTTGGCACATTGAAGAAATGCTTCAAAAATACATCTGTAAAGTAAATTATGTAAAATTTTAAAAATACTTTACCAATTACATACGATTATGTCATTACCCTCTTTAATATATTTAACATAAAGATCATAATACAGTTAGATTCCATTTAAAACTTTTAATCACCTATTTTAACAAATCAATAAGTAAACGTACATTCAAGCATCAACTTCCACAAGCTGCCGCTAAATCCCTTAACTATCTTTTCCCCATTTTTCCTAATAATATTTAAAATCTGATATTTACAGATATTAATTATGAATAATAATTTCACACCAAATTCTATTTCAGATGTATCAGATTTTCCA
>JAQFVV010012444.1:2872441-2879941 GCA_028023455.1 Epiperipatus broadwayi | reverse complement strand
CCAACTACTCTGATAAAGAAGAGGATTGCATGGATGAAGACTCTTCATCTTACCACTCTGAAGATAGCACAACAGATTCTTCCCTTTTTAAAATTGCAAAGAGAAAGAAGAAAAACAAAGACAAAAGAAAGAAAAAAAAGGCCACCACTGATAACTCAACTGAAGACAAAATCATAGTGCATAACACCCAATCAACCACTACTAACCACATAGATAAAAAAGAAAGTTTAACTCCACTCAGAAAAAAGCTAAGACCCACTTCATCACCTATCCCAGACAACAAAGGCACTGAAACTGGCTACTGGACTAGGCAGTGTTTATCAGTTGATTCTTCTGGTTCTCCAGAACAAATGAAATTTCTTGAGGGTGTGGATGGTTATCACAGAGTCACTAAAAAGGTTAAAAATAAACCGCCTTCCATAGATGATTCCAATCTTAATATACCTGCTGACATCAGCTCCAACCCATTGATTCCCATATCTAAGGATCTTCTATAGAATCCACATATTCATAATCAGCTGCACACACACTAAACATTACAATGGTGTTATCAATCACTACAGTCAATGTCAGAGGAATCAACTCGCCACATAGATTATTCGCCATAGCAAATTGGATTAATCAATTCAATCCTCACTTACTGCTTTTTACGGAGACCAAATATTCGATCAATTCCACCTACAAACCTCACAAATACCTAAATAGATTTGGTTACTGCAACTTTTCCTTATCAAACTTATCTGCTGCTGGAGTTGGATTTCTTATTCATAGAAACTCTCCTCTTCAATCATTTAAACTGCTTTTCCTAAACCCACACATGAGCATAATAACCTTTCAAAACTCAGCCTATGTAATAAACATAATCACCTTGTACTTATATAACCAGCCACTGCTTATTCACCAGCTCATCAACAATATAAACCTTATTTTGGCAACAAACCCACATCACACAATACTAACTGGTGACTTTAACATGTCATATTCTGATTTCACTCGCAAATATTTACATCTCATAAATAAAAAACTCATGAGCGCAGAAGGCTTCTTCTCATCCAATGACATATCATTCTACACTCAAAAACATTCCACATTAATTGATCTCCTCTTCTACTCCCCTGACCTACATTACATAATAAAACCTTCATTATGTCCAGTTTCCTTTTCTGATCACATGGCACTCAATATACAACTACAAATAGATCTACATCTCCAGTCCACTCTCTCATTTAACAACACTACTAGATTGTTACTTAAATCCAGTGCTCCAGAGGCAATAATCTCTGAAATATATATATATTTCAATAAAATTAATATTTTGTCACTCGACCCAACAGAGGCATGGTTCACATTTATAAATGTCATCTCTTCCACAATTAAACATTACACCAATAGAAATCCATCTCCTACCTATCTAATGAAAAAATTAGACACTCTACACTTAAAACTTAAAAGCACACCCAGCAACTCAACCTCAATTAGCTCAATTTTATTGTTAAAACAGGAATATAAACAGACACAGATCACATTAGCAGAATATATTTCAATAAAAAAAGCCAAACTCTTTCTAAAAAACACACATAATTGGTCAAAAGGTTACATTCGCTGGGCCCTTGGCTACAGTTCAAAAAAGCTCACTCCATCCTCTATACTTTCAAACTCAAAAACCTTAACAGGGGAAAATATGACATTACAAATTTATAACCATTTCAAAGACAGATTTCAGAAAACATCATCACCTTGCTTGTCTCCATTCCACTTTGGCATCACAACAAATCATCATAACATATCCAGAAATGACATAGCTACAAAAATCCAAGCATATCCAAATAACTCTCACCCCGGAGTACATGCCATCCCCAAATTTATACTTCATCATCTGAACTACTTCACAACACCAATAATACTAAATATGATTACCTATCTCTCTAACCAGATCTACTCAATTGAGCAGCTCTACCCGGTATCGCTAGTCCCCTTCCTCAAAAAGCCCATTCATCCTTCTCCACTAACCAACCTCAGACCAATATCCATGTCCCCTCTTATTATAAAAATTATTGAATCCATAGTCAAGGACAAAATTCAGCCTTTAATTCTACCTAAAATTTCTACATACCAGTTTGCTAAAAAAGGCAGCTCCATACCGGAAGCACTTGTCCTGTTTAAGACAATAATAGACGAAGTCAGACTAACCAAAAAAACTGGGCCAGTGGTGATTCAGCTTGACATTGAAGCAGCATTTGATTCAATTCCAATTCTGAAACTGCTGGAAGAAATCAGTAGCTACAACATTCCTATACCTCTAATGTACATACTAGCAAACCTACTTCACAATAGAGATATTCATATTACGCTCAATGGCAAGATGTCTCCAAGTTTCCTACCCCACACCTCCATCCCACAGGGATCCCCACTGAGTTCCCTACTTTTTATCACCTATATCAATCCATTACTTGCTGAAATAGAGGCAAAGATACCTGGAATATATATAAGGGACCTGAAACAACAAATAAACCATCTTTCCTACATGGATGATATAGTGGTGTTCCTGCCTTCTAAAAAGTCACTTCCTAAATTACAATCTATTCTTGAAAACTACACATTAACACATGCACTCAAATTTAACAGGGAAAAAACAGCAATATGGAACATTTTCACTGGCCAGCCAATTGCATCTCTAACCAAAACCACACCACATAACTTTCTTGGAATTCCATTTCATCTCTCACTTAATGCCACAAGAAGCACAATACAGAATCAGTTACTGCCAGCTATAGAAAAAATAATTAATTCACTATCCAAAGCTTATCTGTCAATTCATAGCAAAATTTCTCTAATCAACATGTTAATAGTCCCAAAAATTAATTATTATGCGCCAGTCATAAAATTCACCAACAGTTTTAAAAAAAAAAAACTCTTTATCTATGAAGCTAATCTGGAATAAGAAAGCTACCTCCATTAGTATCAATAGCCTACAAAATCATACCAAATACAATGGCCTATCATTGCACTCAATAACAACCTTCTACTATCAAAAAGCCCATAACACTCTAGTAAAACTATCTACTAATTTTCCTATTTTCCAATCTTTCATAAAAATTCTACCCACTGATACCCCTCCACCAATAAAAAATAAATTCATAAATCAACTTGCCAAAATTAATACTAAATTCAACAAATTACACGGTAAATCATTTACAAAACTTAATTACTGGGAAGCACATTATTCTCTCAACAATGCAGACTCTCTCATAAATGCAAGCAGTATACTCAATGTCACAAACAAAACACTTATATCAAAATTTAAGTTTTGGTACCTTGAACCAAAATATCTGGACTTCATTATTAAAATCAACCTCAGTGCCCTACCAACCAATTCATTCCTGGCAACCAAAATGAAATTTGCCAACATAGACCCAACATGCTCTCTATGTCATAGAGAGGATGAAACCATGAATCATTTCATTCACACCTGTCCCACCTTGCAAACTTATAGAGACTTAATCTCCACAATCACTCGCAATTCAAAAACCACCCTTCAAACATTAATTGAAAACATTCCCCAAGGTTTTTTTACCACAATTAGAATAACAATTTTTCTCCTGTTCACACTTTGGTTCCTCAGGTGTCATTTTGTTTTCAATCCCACCTCGCGCAAATACCAATCATTATTTATAGACAAATTAACCAAGATTAAAAATAGAGATAATCTAATAGCTCCCATAGATATAGTTACATCCACCTGGAGCCTAATTAAATTCCCAGATACAACTAAAAATCACAAGGACAGCAATAATTAATAACTCAAGAAAAATGAACTCATGTTTTCACCAGTCAGCTTCAGAACTGTACAAACTCCTGCCACATCAGGATTTTAGTGTCTATTACTGAACAATATTCCTCATAGAACTCTTAATGGAACTTCAATCTTTTTCAAGTCTACACATGTATTGCCAATAGTAATTGCAACATAATTGTAACAAAATTCATGCTAATAAGATCGGAAGAGCAAACGTCTGTAGTAGTAGTAGTAGTAGTAGCAGTAGCAGTAGCAGTAGCAGTAGCAGCAGCAGCAGCAGCAGCAGCAGCAGCAGCAGCAGCAGCAGCAGCAGCAGCAGCAGCAGCAGCAGCAGCAGCAGCAGCAGCAGCAGCAGTAGCAGCAGCAGCAGCAGCAGCAGCAGCAGCAGCAGCAGCAGCAGCAGCAGCAGCAGCAGCAGCAGCAGCAGCAGCAGCAGCAGCAGCAGCAGCAGCAGCAGCAGCAGCAGCAGCAGCAGCAGCAGCAGCAGCAGCAGCAGCAGCAGGCAGCAGCAGCAGCAGCAGCAGCAGCAGCAGCAGCAGCAGCAGCAGCAGCAGCAGCAGCAGCAGCAGCAGCAGCAGCAGCAGCAGCAGCAGCAGCAGCAGCAGCAGCAGCAGCAGCAGCAGCAGCAGCAGCAGCAGCAGCAGCAGCAGCAGCAGCAGCAGCAGCAGCAGCAGCAGCAGCAGCAGCAGCAGCAGCAGCAGCAGCAGCAGCAGCAGCAGCAGCAGCAGCAGCAGCAGCAGCAGCAGCAGCAGCAGCAGCAGCAGCAGCAGCAGCAGCAGCAGCAGCAGCAGCAGCAGCAGCAGCAGCAGCAGCAGCAGCAGCAGCAGCAGCAGCAGCAGCAGCAGCAGCAGCAGCAGCAGTAGTACTAGTCATAGTCATAGTAGTAGTAGTCAGTAGAAGTAATAACAACAACAACAACTATAGTTACTATAGTATAGAACGGTTCTCTAACAAATATTCTCATTGTTATTAAAGAAAAATATCTGCTATTTTGTCAAACCATATGGTAAAATTATCTTACTCTGCATATTTTTTTTTTTTAAAATCTCAAAATAATCATAATTAAAAAAAAAAAAAAATCCAAAGGAGTACACCATAATATGGTGATTCCAAATAAGAATGAACAAATTAATTGTTCTACAAATATGTCTATCGATTTTCCAACACTAGCTATCAATAATACAAACAAAAATAAATCGTATGAAATCGTACGCTAGCATTGTTACCAAAACTATTAATAATTCTAATAATAAATTAATGTTAAATGAATATCAAAAAACATGTTTTCAAATGTCTACATTAAATGACATACAGGAATTAGATTTAAATACAATAGAAAATTCTCAACCACCACTTACCAAATATACACAGGAAATGTTAAATAAGATTTTTGAAAATTTTAACAACACCATTCCTCAAATTTTTTTTAATTCATTCAAACATTTTTTTTTTTAAAGATCAATAATAGTATCTGCAATGAATTTGAATTGTTCACTCTATAGATTTCCTCATCAAGCACTATATGATGCAATAACCTCATATAATTTATAGGAAACAATTTCTAAAATAACAAATCTCACTAATCCGAGATATATAGCAATTGAATTTTTTGAAACCGGTCAAAAACAGCGTTTTCAAACACTTATCAAAACAATAGATAATTATGTTCTAGTAATAGTAGATGAAAATAAACAAAATATTATTAGTGGTATACTTAAAACCATATATTTTAACTACAAAATAGAAGACTTTCAAAATATGATGCAACCTTTTGGAAAAGTATTAAGCCTTCAAGGAATATATTCTAAAGACACACCCATACTCATAGCAACAAATAATTACGAATTTAAAATAAAGTTGCACTCAGATATTGATCCAAATAATATCCCAACACAAATATTAGATCAAGAAACAATGCTATGTTTATATAAGAGGATTAAAACTTAAGTGTTATGCTTGCGGATTAAGAGGCCATCTAGCAATTCAATGCAAGGAGTTTTCTACACATCAAAAAAAAAAAAAAACAGGACAATGAATCAAACTTTGAACATCAAACTAACATGTCAATAACAGATAAATCAAAAATTTTCATACAAAATGATGAAGATAACTATGATGAAGAGGCAAAAAACTCAAAAGAAAATGATCCCAAAAATGAAGATAATAATAACATCAATGCACCCACACCAGAAAAACATTATCAAAACTCAAATAACTTAATGAATATAGGAGAAAATGATGAACACATGGATCCAGAAATGACTCATATTATAATTAATAAAACATCAACAGAAATTATGCAAACTATAATACCACCACAGACAATCATTGAAATATCAACACAAGAAACTAAAAGAAAAACAGCACGACTCAAAACAAAGCCTGATATTAAAAAATTAAAACAGTTTACAAGAATAATAAATCAAGCATATCTGATCTGGCAACTGAAAACATACAAATAGAATTTAATAACTTACAATAAAATATCAAGCAGAAAAAACATCAATTTAAAAATACATCTTATGAAACAAGATCAACAACTACACAAACCATGCCACAAGAACTATAACATAAGAAAATAAAAAAAAAAATCACAATTCACATATAACTAAGGAAAATTACAATTATCCAACATACAATAAAACAACTTTATGAAAATTAAAATAACAGCTTTTAACATTAGAGGAATAAATTCAATAGCAAAACTACAACATCTTAGTAAATGAATAAGTATTGTAAAACACATATACTTGGTCTTCTAGAAACCAAAATATATAGTGGCTCACATATAGATCCATCAAACTATTTAAACAAACATGGTTTTTGTGCTTGTTCACATGATGCTTCAACACTATCAGCAAGTACTAGAATAATTGTAACTCCCACAATCATAATTGATAATTTTAAAATATTATACATCGATTCTTACTTATTAATTACATTTCACAACAGTATCACACCCATTAACATCATCTTTGTCTATATTCCACCAGGACCTACAGTAATATCATATATCATTCTCACAATAAACTCTATGTTAACATCAACTTCTTATCCTACTATATTAATTGGTGATTTTAATATGAGTTACAATCAATTTACAACCAAATGGTTTCACCAGCTAACAATATGCTTCTTATGAGTGGAGAAGGATTTCTCACCTTTATATTCAGTATTATTTCATAACAAATGATTTGCAACACTAATTGACTTATGCTTCTACTCACCAATGCTTCATCATTTAATAGATCCATCTTCATTCTCTGATCACTCAGCACAAACACTTATAATAAAATTTAATAAACTTTCAAACCAACAACCAATCAGCTAGAAAACAATTTGTATGCTCATTCCAACATCGACACCATAATTTTTATTTCTCAGAAACATATATAATGCTATGAAAACTTGATACTATCATATACTTGATCCCAATACAGAAGTCACTTGGCATTTATCAACATACTATCATTCAATATAAATCATCTAACATACAACTCACCATCACCCTCAGGGCTTCTAACAATAGCAGATAAAATACACAAAAGAAACACAATGTTACATCCTTCATATAACTCACAGAAAAATATATACAAGGTCACACAAATTTACAACAACACATGTAACAAACTAAAGAAATATATAACAATTAAAAAAGCAAAAGTATGTCTCTCACAAACACATACATGGTCAAGAGCATATAT